>PVIU01002352.1:0-175236 GCA_004026605.1 Ondatra zibethicus | reverse complement strand
ACCTCACTCAGGATAGCGTTTTCTATTTCCATCCATTTGCATGCAAAATTCAAGATGTCATTGTTTTTTTACCGCTGAGTAGTATTCTAATGAGTATATAATCCACACTTTCTTGATCCATTCTTCCATTGAGGGGCACCTAGGTTGTTTCCAGGTTCTGGCTATTACAAACAATGCTGCTATGAACATAGTTGCACAATGCTTTTGTAGTATGATTGGACTTCTCTTGGGTATATTCCCAAGAGTGGTATTGCTGGATCCTGAGGTAGGTTGATTCCCAATTTCCTGAGAAACCGCCACACTGATTTCCAAAGAGGTTGCACAAGTTTGCATTCCCACCAGCAATGGATGAGAGTAAGTTCCATATTTAGAATGGCAAAGGACCACCTCCTGCTTTGTACTAGAGTAATTTATCATAGCTCATAGCAGCCAAACTGCTTGTAATGTTCATAGTATTTTTAATATAACAGTTGTTTTACTCTAAGAAAATTTATTTGGTTGATCTACTATGTTTATTTTCTTAAATTAGATCCTGTGGGAGCTCACAGAATGGAGTCCATTCCACTTTGACTAGAGGTCAGAGAGGTCAGGCATATTCTTGCTCCTTCAAGGTTATTGACAAAGGTTTGATTTAAGGTGTGGCTACTAACAAGATATTTTGACCTAGGGTGCGGTAACTTGGTGTTTTGAGTACTGAGATGGCCCACAGAGGTGGATCTGTTCGACTTTGACCAAAGGCCTATTCCTGCACCTTCAAGGATGTGACAGAGCTTTGACCCAGTGAGTAGCTGCTGACAGGATGCTTGGCCTAAGATGTGGTCCTGCCTAAACAACTTACTTAACTCAGGGTGCAGTTGCTTGAAGCTTCAGGTATTGAAGAGGTGATTGCCCTGTTTGTTGTCTGTATCATGTTAAAGCACTCTTTTGCCTTGTCTCCCTTTTTTTGGATGGGGGTATATAGCATATGGAAAATAAACACAGCCAGATTCATTATTCACTGGAATAAACACAGCCAGTTTCATTATTCACTGGAATAAACACAGCCAGATTCATTATTCACTGGAATAAACACAGCCAGATTCATTATTCACTGGAATAAACATAGCCAGATTCATTATTCACTGGAATAAACACAGCCAGATTCATTATTCACTGGAATAAACAAGCCAGATTCATTATTCACTGAATTGCCCTCCCAACTCTAGCTTAAGTATCTGTATTTCTTTTTTTATATCTGTTCTGTCTGCCTGACATTTCTAATCCTCACCCCTCTGCCCTGGAGCGCTTGACCCTATTGAAGCTGTGGCCTGACAAATGCCCCTCAGTGTAGGGCTTATGACAAGGTTGGTATGGTTTTTTGTACTTTTTTTAATATGGGAAATTGTCAACCTCATGAGTTATGAATTTCCATTATATGGAGATCTGGGTATTTTTTAAATAGAAAAAGCATTCAGCTTCCTGGATTCTATATTTTTTCTATATGAATAAGATTAGCAATGAATAAACATTGATATTTTTGAGATAATTGATACTGCTACAACAGTTAGTGGATTACATTTTAAATAGATTTTTAAAAACCCAGAACTGACAATATTTTTATCGCCAAGAACCTGTGGAACTATACATCATAATGTCTAGGATAGAACTTACTGATTTTATTCTAGTAAATGGCCATAGTGTTAAACTAATTCTGAATGACTTAACATTATGTCCACAGATTAACGCATCTCATAACCTTCATCCAAGAAGCTGCCTTGTCCCTGCTAGATGACAACTAACACAGAAATACATACCTGGTTAAAGTGCAAACAAGAAGAGATTACACTGTACTTCACCCCAAATGGGGCGTCTATATCCCATTCCCTCCTCTCAAGGTTCAGGAGTCATTACAGAAAAGGAGCTACAGGTGAGGATGAGCACTATTTTCTGGACACAACAGGGCAGATGCCCCTGTGAACTCACAGAGGTGCAACAGACCACACAAGCCCACACGGCTTAATTCAGCTAAAAATCTCAAACTGAGAGGGGAGATGAGATGAAGTCCCACCCCTACCTGAGGAGCCACTATTAAATGGCAGCTGTTGTGAAAGAAAGGAGAGTCAGTTTTCATTAGGTTTGTGGCCTCTGTTAGTTCGACTCTGCTCCGGTGTATGGTCCTGCTCCCAAGATGATGTGGGCAACAGAAATTGAACTCACTGCGATTAAAGGAAAATAAGAAAGAAAAAAGAGGACTCAAACTGGGTGGATAGGGAAGTGAGGTCTATCTTGGAGGAGCTGGGCATGAAGATGAATATGATCAAGATACATTGTATGAAATTCTTAAGGAAATAAACCTTTTAAAAATTAATTTTTTTAATTGATGAGTCGGCACAAAATTCAGCTGATAAAATATATTCAGAGCATTGCAACCAATTCAGACAGGAAAGTAAAACTGTAAAGTAAGCAAAAACCACTGGGATTGGATGTTAAGATTGTTTCCTTTTTTATTGTGCAATTTTTAAAATATGTCAGAACTTAACTTTCCTCATTTGGAAATTAATCATAAAATTTATGCAATATAAGATTTCTTTTTAAATAAGGTATTATGTTAAGTGTTTTATGAATAATTTTACATTGCATTAAAGTAATAATTCAGTAAAGTTACATTTCTTCTCCCTAAAAATGGACCAAATATTAAAAGAAAGCAAGAGATGAATCTCTGAATATGAGCCACATTAGATTGTTTTTAATCATTTGCGAGTTGGATCAGATATTTTTCTTTACTCTGTGATCTTTTTTACTGAGCTAAGCGAAGAAGAGACAATTTGAACAAAATTAGTTTAAAACCAATACCAAGACACATAAGTGCACCAGTTTTCAGTACATAGACTGGTGAGCCTGTGCCTTCAATCATTACCCCCCAGAAGAAACAACAAGACCTGGGTGTGGCGTACACACTCATGAAAGGCAGCTCTAATGTGATCTCAGTACCACTTACAGTAGGCTTCAAACTCATGTGTACTTTACACTGGCAAATAGCATTTATAGCCTTTATTTCAGAGATGAAAGTACCAGTGAGGGCTTGGGCTTCTACTGTACTCCAAGCACACTGGTCTGAATGGTTTCTGACTTGCTACTCTAGAGCAGTTGGACAATGGCTGTTTAAGTTAGGAGCTGCCTTTCGCTAATCCAGCAACAGGCTCTGTGATCTAACCTGAAGCTTCCCAATGAAACTTAGCTTCATGAGGTTAGCCAATCTGTTGTAAATTCTCTCTTTATGACTAGAGGGGGGTCAAACTTGTCCATTCGCTTTAAACAAAACTTAGATATGATGGTCTACACTCCTATTTGCAGCTGTCCTGCTGTGCCAACCAATGCCATGTCTGTGTAGGTCACGCTTAGAGTCTTCTAGTGTGTAGATGGCTTTTTCTTTGAGCCACTATCTCAGAAAACATGACACAGAGACTTATTATTAATTATAAAAGCTTGACTTTAGCCTTAAGCTTGTTAAGTTATAACTATCTCTTATAACTTAAATTGACCCATTTATATTAATCTATGTGCTGTCATGTGGCTTGTGGTTTTTTCCCTCTTTTCCTGCTTCCTCTGTGCCCACCTGGTGACTGTCTTTTTTCTTCCCTGACAGCTTTCTGTCATTAGACGTCCCTCTTAACCTCTTCATGCGTAGCAATTAGCTATTCAGCCCTTTATTAACCAATCATAGTGACACAGTTTCACACAGTGTAAAGGAATATTCCACAACAATAGTCTGTCTTGGTTTGAACTAAAGTTCTGTTCTTGAGGTTATGGCCCAGGCCATCAGCATGGACCCTGGACAACTTATGAAATTCACATTAATTGATATGTCTCAAAGCCTAAATTCCTCATGATTCACATCTATTTTTCCCCCTTCTGTTGTCTTGCTACATCACCTCTGAGTATCCTGTTCAGTTGGCATAGGGTAATGTCTGTCTTCTCTATGACTTGAAAGATTGGGGTATTGAACTTGGATGCACAGTGCTATCACCTAGGAAAGTGGACAATACGTATGAACAGTGGGATATTTAAAAAACCCAGATAATTTTCATGATTGGTCAAGACTGATTTAGAGCACTGACCCTTGCCTTCCTGGCACGCCTCACTACTGTGTCTCCCATCCTACTTTGATTTTCTCCTGCCTTGTGTTAGAGAGCCCAGTGGGGTCCATTGAATAGAACATGAGAGAGTGAACAACAGCAGGGCTCTGGTTCTGTGTGACTGTTAATATTGCTCTGTTGGTTTGGGTTCATTCATTCAGCTTTGAAAGATTACTGTGAGATGAGCGACAGGAAGAAGTAGGCTATTTCAACAGCATTGTGGCCAAAAGACCACCACTACTTCTTTGCTGAAAATGAAAAAAACCTACTCTGCCAGTTCATCAGTGATGGGCATATAACGGGGGTGATTTGATGAGCAATCTCCTAAGTAGCACGCAGGGAATTTCACAAGGTGATTTGCCAGCCTATTAGATGTTCTTTACTTGGTCATAGGCAAGCTAGGTAACATGAGAAGCCTACAGTCTTTTGCAACATTTTTGTCTGATGAGACTCATTTCAATAAGATTTTTAACATTTTAATCAATGCCCCTAGAGACAAAAATGGTCTACAACAAATCTATTCAACAAACTGTAGGTAAATTAAATTGTGATTGAAAATAGTAACAATTAGAATAAAAACATACTAATTTTGACTTTTAGAATGGATATTAAGTTTATGTATTCATTATTTTATTCATCATTTTTCTTTTACAAAAACAAAATAAAGAGGGATCATGAAAATAGAGCTTATTTTAAGTAGGTGAGTTTCTTATATAATATTATATTATTCATAAATTAAAGAAACCGTTGTTTATTGGGTACCAATAAAAGGATATAGTCTGATAAGGATGTCACATATAATCTCAGAATACATATTTGGTTCACAGATACAAAGGGCATCTTTTTTGGCAACTCTATGTTAAGAAGCCAATGCCCATTCTTGGTCAGACATGATTGTTCTTTTTTACATGTCTCTCTCTCTCTCTCTCTCTCATGATATTCATAAATAGTAATAAAAAACCTGAATGCCTGGTCTACAGAGTAAGTTCCTGGACAGAAAAGGCTACAAAGAGAAACCCTGTCTTGAAAAGCCCAACCCAACCCAACCCAAACCAAACCAAACAAACCAAACCAAACAAAAAAATCCTTTATGCAATCCTTTTTTTTAATAAATGACAATTTTGATTTTGAAGAAAAGATTCTTTCAGTTTAGTTGTCTCAAATTTTTTGAGGTACACAGCTTCCTAGAAAGTGCTCAATCACCCCTGAGTCATAGAATCCTGAAAGATCCAAAAAAAAAAGGGTCAGGAAAACACATATAAGACATATACACTCACATATTTGCACACAGAAAATTTTAAAGAGCTGAGGCTTAATGATTGCTTACTTTGTCCAGTAAATTGAGATTTATAATCCCATGTGTTTAGGACTACACCTTCTTGTTTTGTATATTATAATGAGATGAATTATTCAGAAAGCTTGAATAATTAATTAGTTGTTGCCTTTTCTAAAAGTAGAATGGATAGTCTCAGGAATAGGACAGCAGATGTCTACCTGGAAGAATGACTCAGTTGCAACAGTCCTTGCCTAGCTCGTATGTTTCCCTGGGTTCTAGCCTCAGTACATCATAACCTGGGTGTAGTGGAACAACCCTGTAACCCTGCACTTGCAAAGTATAGGCAGGAGACTCAGGTTCTCAGAGCTATCCTCAGTTACGTAGTGACTACATGCTGTGTGACACCATGTCAGGAGAGGGAGAGAAAGAGAGTGGGAGGGGGAGGGAGGGGGAGGGGAGGGGGAGGGGAGGGAGTGAGTAGTCACCATACACCATTATTTTCAAGCTTTCCATAAACATAGTGACTTTCCTTTTTCCTGAAAATGTATGGAAAGGCTTTGGGATTTTCTAACTCTTAATATGACAACACATAAAATGTTTCTGGAATCCACACTCTTTTTTGCTTACATTTTCTAAGGAGTTTGAGTTTGTAGAAAGATCACAAAGCAGGAATCACTCAATATGGCTTGAATCAGCAAGCAGCATATTTTATCTGAAATCTGGTTTTCTGTGGCTAATAGTCCCAGCATATACCTATACAGAATTATTTGGGACTTAACAAATGATAGGCAATGATATATAGAAATGGTAAATATTATGTTTACAATTCCGATATTTAAAATGTTTTAAAAATAACAAAACATTAGAATGTGAATGAAATGGTATATAATATTTGTCCATGTTGGCTTTTTGATGTGCTTAATTATGAATTATATCTTCATACAAAGAGTATATGTAACAAAAAGTATAACATAACATTTAATGCTTTTATAAATTAAAATCCTTAGTTTAAAATTATATGGTCACAAACTTTCAAAAACTGTATAATAACATAATAGTGATATCAAGTATAATTAAAATATGTATTCAAGCACCTATATAAAACAAAAAACTCCTATTGGTAATGATAGTATTTATTAAATTTTATATTGAGCTCTCAAGAACTATAGTAAAGTACCATTGGCTTAACATGAAAAACAATCTTCATAAGTAGCAATTGACAAAATTAATATGACCTTTTAAAAACGGAAGCAACTGAATTACATAACGATATATGTAATGTAGGTGAAATTAAGTTAACAATTAAGATCACAGTCGGGAATAAGAGTGCTTAATTTGCTTGCTTTGTGTTTAGTTCCTTGATTGCACATGTCATCCTGCAGCTCAAGCACTTCAGGAAATGAGCAGTTCTGCAAAAGCTTCTCCAAGCTAATGATAAAAAAGAGGATAAGATAAAACCTGCTTTTCCCATGTGCTCTTTTTGAAATCAAGACACTTTAATTTCTGGGTAGAAAAGGCAATGGCTGCACATGACCATTACAGTTACAATTTATTCCTGTGAGTTACCCGAAAGAAAGCAGAAATAAATGAAAAATTCAATGGTCTATAGCAACACAGGACTACAAGTTATAATGTACAGTTATGCTGCTCAGCCACTTAGGGACCTTAAGGAACTCATTATTGCACATGGATGGGAAAAAGGAGCTGATAGTATCTTGGACCTTGGGTTATTAGACTCCTAGGAAAAGGTACAGGGAAACCGAGAGCGCCAAGGCTCTTGTCGAAGTGTGGTCGATATGGATTTAGATGACACAGATGCTCTTTTCTTCTACCAACCTGGGAAGAAATGATTTTATACTCCAAGACCTAGCCAAAACACAGAAACAAGGCTGAGTTGTTTCAGAAACATTAGCAGGATTCTTGGACTATGTCTGTTGCAAAATGAGCTATGTCCTATCACATTGAATAGGCATGTAGTTAAAGTGTTGCTTGGTAGAAAAGTCAACTGGCATGACTTTGCTTTTTTGTATCCGGTAATGTATGAGAGTTTGTGACAGCTGATCCCGGCTTCTTAGAGTTCACATACTGTTTTCTCAGCAATGGATTTGGCATTTGCCATTGACCTGTGTAAAGAAGAGGGTGGAGGACAGGTTGAACTCATTCCCAATGGTGTAAATATACCAGTCACTCCTCAGAATGTCGATGAATATGTGAGGAAATATGTAGAGCACAGAATGTTGGTAGTTGGAGAGCTGCCATTGCACGCCATGAGGAAGGGTCTATTAGATGTGCTGCCATAAAGTTTAACAGCAGAAGACTTTCGGCTTTTGGTGAATGGCTGTGGTGAAGTCAATGTGCAGATGTTAATCAGCTTCCCCTCTTTCATTGACGAGTCAGGAGAGAATGCTGAGAAGCTTCTACAGTTCAAGCGTTGGTTCTGGTCAATAGTGGAGAAAATGAGCATGACAGAACAGGGTCTTGTTTACTTTTGGACATCAAGCCCACCATTGCCATCCAGGGAAGAAGGTTTCCAGCCAATGCCCTCAATCACAATAAGGCCGCCAGATGACCAGCATCTTCCTACTGCAAACACTTGCATTTCTCGGCTGTATGTCCCACTCTATTCCTCTAAACAGATTTTTAAACAAAAGTTACTGCTTGCCATTAAGGCCACGAATTTTGGTTTTGTGTAGAGTATAAAAAGTGTGTATTGTGTTGTAATATTACTAGCTAATTTTGTAGATTTTTTTCCCATTTGTCTATAAAAGTTTATGGAAGTTAATGCTGTTATACCCCCTGGTGGTACTGTAAAGAGATTAAATGCAAACATTCTTTGCTGAGTTTGTAACTTAAAGGTCCGAGAAGCACTGGCACCTTTTGTCTAATGATGGTTTGCTAGTTGTCAACTTCCAGGTCCAACCCCAGTCAAAGATGACAGCAGAACAACATAATCTAAACTGCGACTTATCTTTCTTTGAGGGGGAAAATGTAAGATGTTCTGGAAACTCAATGCTGCCTTGGTGGGAGGCGTTTTGGCAAAGGTTCTTGTATAGAGGAAATAGGTGACTTCAAAATAAAAATTGAGCATGTTCTGTGTTTTCCTTTAAAAAAATAGGTTCATGGCAAGCACAGAAATTACTGTGTTATTTTAGCTGATTATGTGGGATATTTGTTACTTAAATAGCAGTATTTTTAACATTTACATACAATAATGTACATACATTTTAAAAATCAAGTTTTCTTTAGTAAACCTTCCTTTCTAACTTTTATGAGCTATGCTCTCATTTTACACATGACATTCCATTGAGAAAGTAATTTTGAAGTACCTGTCACTCTAATTTATTTTACTCTGTATGGTCATTTATATCTGTCATAGAGAAAATTTGAGTCCTTTTATCTTGTGTGGGAAGATTTGTCTTTCTTGCCAAAATATTCAGTAGAACAGAAGAGCCAGAGTTCATGATGGGGCCATAAGGCAATGGTGGGATCATATGGCTCTGATGGGGTCATCATGCAGAAGCGAGTTTTACAATTAACGTATTCTACCACATCATACTTCTAGTTATAAAAAAGACATTTTCACTACTATTCAGGAGTATACTTGTTGTAAGAGGCGCGCGGGCTTGCTTTTGGTCCCGGCGGCCACCCGGCTCCTGCTGCCCGGTGCCTGGCTAGCTTATACCCGAAATAATTACACAGAAACTGTATTCATTGAAATACTGCCTGGCCCATTAGCTCTAGCATCTTATTGGCTAACTCTCACATATTTGTTTAACCCATTTCTAATAATCTGTGTGTCGCCAGAAGTCGTGGCTTACCGGGAAAGATTCAGTGTGTCTGACCTGGGAGCTTCATGGCAGGTGGCTCTCTCTAACTCTGTCTCCTTCCCAGTATCCTGTTCTCTTTCCCTGTCTATCTAACTCCTGCCCTATCAAAAGGCCAAGGCAATTTCTTTATTAACCAATAAAAGCAACCCAAATACAGAAGGACCCTCCTACACCATTTCCCCATTTTTTATTTAAACAAAAAAGAAAGGCTTTCATTTTAACATAGTAAAGTTACATATAACAAAACAGTTATCAAGCAAGAATTACAGTTACCATATTTAGATCTATTTTATCTTTTATTATAACAATGGAAAACTATAACTATCCATTCTTCAACTCCATCAAAGACTCCAGAAGGATATATTACCTAAGTAAACAACTTCCAAAACTCTAGAAGTGACAGAGACATCTCGGTGCCTGTACAGTCACCCAAAGTTCCTCTGTACCATTGGGGCATCCATCTTCAGCCTACAGGCCCATAGTATCCAGCAGACTTTTCTATGAAGCAGGAAAATTCAAAGACAGTTCAGTCACTTTCTTCTGTATCCTGTAGAATGTCTCACAGACTCTTTCATGAAGCAGGACTATTCCTGAGAGAATGTTGAGCACCAAAGACACTCCACTTGGAGCCTGTCTTCTTCTTGGCAAAAACTGGCCTTTGGGCAAAGAAATGCCCATGCCTCAACCACTGACAAAATATAGTATCCAGAAATGGATAAACAGGACTGTCAAATCTTGCCAAGATAGGGTAAGACGGTTTTGAAACATTTCTTGCCTTTGAAAATTGTCTGTCAGTTATTCTAGGCCATAGCCAAAGTTGGTTGCTTCAAAGTTGCAAAATGAGACTTTGGGTGATTGCTCAGGTAGCTAATTGTCTCTGTCATATATCGCTCGCTTTGGAAGCTACTTGATTTTACTTCCTGCCTGCTCAAGTAATATTATCTCCCTTCTCAGGCCTTCAATAGGGTTGAAGATTAGATAATCATAGTTACCATCCTCTTATGATCTAACCAAGCCATCTCCAATACAAGACTTAGACTCCTTAGGATAGAATGTTTATTAAAACATTTAGCATATGTTCCTTGCTTGATATTGTTTATGTTGATTGTAATTCTAATCTTATACTTGATATCTGTTCCTAATGTATATTGCTTTGTATTGGGTTTGGAACTCTCTTACTTAAACAAAAGGGGGAGGTGCTGTGAGAGCTATTTCCGCTCCTTCAGCCAATAGCCTTTAAGATACCAGACCACTGGGGCGTGGTGTCTTTAGTTTTAAAAAAGCAGTGGCAGCTGTGTCCTCTCTCGGTCTTGCTTCCGGCCTCCAGCTGTTAGACTTCATTCCTGATTGTGCAGAGGGCTGTTGTCTGGGATGGTGCTCTGTAAGTTTTTTCCCTTTAAATAAATAACCATTTTATTAATTACAATTTCATACTGGTGTGGGATTGTTTTATGACTTATGCCTTCATATACTATTGATTATACAGCTATACACTGTCGCTTCAAAATTATGCTAAAATATCAAATATATATGCAAGTTATCTGGAGTCCTTGGCCTATTGACTTGGCCTAAGCTGAGTTGTGCTTACCTAGATAAGATTGGTAAAGTCATCTTTTCTTATTTTATGGTTTATTAGGCTTTTGGAACAGCAGATGTATGTATGTGTTTTTTATGAAATGACAGTATATTTGGTTAAAGATGGAAGGACATAGAAATACCATGAAATTCATTAAATATCTTTACATTTTCCTATTGTATCTACAGTTGTGGAGGAACTGTATTTAGTATGTATGTGAAAATAACAAAGGATTACTAAAACATTTGTTTGATATAAATTCATCTATTTATGAAATTAATTATCTCTAATGAGCCAGACTAATATTGTGGCAAAACATTAACATGTACAACAGTAAGTTGTAAGTTTTTAATTTATTTCTAAGGCATTATCTTTGGAAATTGCTGGTAACTATATTTTATTTGACATCTACTGTCATTGTACTGTTGCCAACTCTGGACATTACTGAGCATTCTTAGCTTAAAATGCAGTACTCATGTAGGAAATTTTTAGAGAACTTAAATTTAAAAGTATTTTGTAGAAGTACAAACTCAAACTAAGATTTCACTGATAAACCATTATAATTATTCCATTTTCCTACTAATTGCTACTTATGTATTATTTGTTCCATTATCAGCCTCATACATTATTCTCTCTACACAGGGATCCTAGACCACCTTAATCAAGAGCAGAAATGTACATAAAACAAAATTGACCTTAAACTTGTATCAACAAACCAAGATCCATACCAATGCAAAATTATTCATATCTATATCGTATCCCCCTTTAAATGTAAACAAACATTTGTAGGCAATATTTGGGAATATGGGTGTAGTTTTGTTCTGCTTGTTCATCCCAGCTGCAGTTTTGTTCTACTTGTTCATCCCAGCTGCCCGGCTAGCTCAGTCGGTTGAGCATGAGACTCTTAATCTCAGGATTGTGGGTACAAGCCCCATGTTGGGCGCCAATTGTTGCAAGGAGGTGTTGCTTGTTTTTCCCGGCTGCCCGGCTAGCTTAGCCCTGAAATAACCGCTCAGAAACTGTACTAATTAAATCACTGCCTGGTCCATTAGTTCTAACTTCTTTTTTTTAAAAAAATATTTATTTATTTATTATGTATACAACATTCCTTCCACGTATGCTTGCATGCCAGAAGAGGGCACCAGATCTCATCATAGATGGCTGTGAGCCACCATGTGGTTGCTGGGAATTGAACTCAGGACCTCTGGAAGAGCAGTCAGTGCTCTTAACCTCTGAGCCATCTCTCCAGCCCCAGTTGTAACTTCTTATTGGCTAACTCTTACATATTAGTTTAACCCATTTTTTTTATTTTTATCTTTTTAATTTATTAAGTTTGACTAGCACAAAATAGCTTAGAGATTTTCTAAACATCAACAAAGGCATATTTTAGTACATATTTCTTCCTTTTTTCTGTCTTATTATTTTTATTTTTTATTACTTTATAAGTAATACCAATGAAAATACCCATTTTCTCCCCTCCTTCCACTCCCCCATATACCCTCCCCCCACCCCTTCCAGTCCTAAGAGAGGGAAAGGCACCCTGCACTGTGGAAGTCCAAGGCCCTTCCCCCCACATTCAGGCTTAGGAAGGCATGCATCCAAAGAAAATAGGATTCCCAAAAGCCAGTACATGGAGTAGAGACCAATTCCAGTGCCATTATCATTGGCCCCTCCATCTGCCCAAATTGTCAGCCACATTCAGAGGGTCCAGTTTGATCCCATGCTCATTCATTCCTAGTCTAGTTGGAGTTCATGAGCTCCCATCAGCTCAGGTACACTGTCTCAGTGGGTGAACCAACCCCTCCACCTCAACTCTGGAAAGCTAGCAGTTGGCCCATGCTGCCACCAAGTAACTTGCAGCACACCCTGAAAGAGCCATGGCTATTCATGCCATCAGTGGGGACCAGGAACTGTCTCTTAAAGGACCTGTAGTTTTTGTTGCTAATGTTGAACCAGGAAGCCTTCTCTTAAACAAATGAGCAACCTGACTTCCTTGCTCATATTCTCCTTCCTTCTATTCTTCAACTGGACCTTGGGAGCTCAGTGCAGTGCCCCGATGTGGGTCTCTGTCTCTGTCTCCATCTGTTGCCAGATGAAGGTTCTATGGTGATATTCAAGATAGTCATTAATCTGACTATGGGGCAAGGCCAGTTCAGGCACCCTCTCCTCCACTGCCCAGGGTCCTAGCTGGGGTCATCCCTGTGGACTCCTGGGAACCCCTCCAGAGCCAAGCCTCTTTACCATTCAAAATTGTCTCCCTTAATTAAGATATCTCTTTTCCTGTTCCCTTATCTGTCCTTCCTCCATCTCAACCATCCCCCTCCACCAAGCTCTCCCCACAATCTGTATTTCTTAGTCATACATTACATTTTTAAATGAGCTGCACAAACACAATACCTTAAATAAGAGCAGAAATGCATATATGCAGTGTAACAAAATCAACCTGAAATTTGTATCAATAAACCAAATTAAATACCAATGTGAAGTATTCATTTCTATATCATATCCCCCATATTTTTTTTTAAAAGAGATTGACTGTGACCATTAACAATTTATACCCAACCCCTTTTAAAGGAAAACAAACATTTATAAACAATCATTTTGGGGATTTGGGCATTTTTTTCTTTCAAACTGCTTCCTGCAGTTTATTAAGCAAAGTATTTTTAGGATTCATGGAGACCGTTCAAGGTTTCTTGTTCCATTAAATAACAACCTGAAAAAAAGCCTCAGGTTTCAATTTTCTGTGGAAACAAAACCAGAATATCTTTTGCAAAGTAACATATTGTTATACTCAAATTGTTAAATCAAGATGCCTTTAAAATATATATGTTGTTTTAGCTTAGCAGCCCCCAGAATTAAATGTCTCTCTGTAACTAAAAAATTCAAAAACACTATAATACATATATCCAGACTCTCTTTGTATATAACATCTTTACATGGTTTAGATTTTTACTTTTTAATATTTAATTATCTTTACTCCTTTAATCTATCACTGTCGGTACTGTTTCTTTTCTCTTTCTTAAGCCCATACACATTTATCCATCACTGTGACCCATTCAGAGGTCTTTTTTTTTTTTAAAATCTGAATCTATCTTAAATAAGTAACTGTAATAATTTTCTGACCAGGAGCACTTTTAAAATTGTAAGCAGTGTGGTCATGGCAGCCTTGAATGTTGGCTCTGCTTTCTCAGCCTTTCAACATAAAGGAAGTAGTTTAATGCAAGCTCTGGGACCACCAGATGGGAGCTGTGCTCACCACCTCAACTCTGGAAAGCTAGCAGTTGGCCCATGCTGCCACCAAGTAACTTGCAGCACACCCTGAAAGAGCCATGGCTATTCATGCCATCAGTGGGGACCAGGAACTGTCTCTTAAAGGACCTGTAGTTTTTGTTGCTAATGTTGAACCAGGAAGCCTTCTCTTAAACAAATCACACCTCTGCTCACCACTAATAAACAGAGTCTATCTGAAAATATGTGGCTTCCAGGGAGCTATGCTTTTTTTGGGAAGGGGGTGGGGTTATAGAAGCCCTTTTTTTTTCTATTTTTAAACTTTTTTTTTAGGTCTTAGGTGGATCAATGCCCCAGACACTGGGTTCCATTTTGAAAATGGAGATTATGTCTTCATTTCTCAGCCACCTAGATCTAAGCCACCCAGATCCTAATTATTATACAGAAACTGTATTAATTACAACACTGTTTGGCCTGTTAGCTCAGGCTTCTTATTTACTAACTCTTACATCTTAAATTAACACATTTCTATTAATCTATGTATAACCACAAGGCTGTAGCCTTCTGCTAAGGTTCTGGCATCTGTCTCCTTTAGCAGCTACATGGTGTCTCTTTGACTTTGCCTACTCTATATATCTCTGTTCAGATTTCCCACCTGACTTTACTCTGCTAAGTCATTGGCCCAAACAGCTTTATTAATTAACCAATAAAGGTATCACATATACAGAAGGACACTCCACATCACTCTAAGTGATACTCTTATGAAATAAGACAGTTCTTGGTGGTGGCTTGAATGTGAACGATGCCATAGGCTAATATGTTCTAACACGTGATCCCCAGCTGGTGGAACTATTCGGGAAGGTGTGGAAGGTATGACCTTGTTGGAGGAGATGTGTCAATGAGGGTGGGCTTTGAGGTTTTGAAAAACTTTCACCTTTTCCAGTGCCCACCCCCACAACTCCATTGTGACTGTGGATGAAAATGCAAGCTCTAAGCTGTCCCTGCCACATGACTTTACTCTGCCAACATGGACTCTATCCACCTGAACCTGTAAGCCTAAATTTAATACATTATTTTATAAATTGCTTTGGTCATTGTGCTTTATGGCAATATAAAAGTAACTAAGACAGGGTACTAGTTCAGGGATCTCTAGAGGAGCAGAACAGGTAGAATGAATATATACTAAGGGGAATTTACTGGATTGACTTACACCATTTGGTTTGGGTAGTTCAGCAATGATTATTGCACATGGGAGAACCGAGTCCAGAAGTTACCCAGTCCACAAAGCTGCCTGTCTTTGCAGTCACATTCTGGGGCCAGAGTTCCTAGAGAGCCGCTGAACTCAGTCTACCTCGGGAAGCCATGGTGGGTGCATCGTCCCATCTCACATAATCTTATCAAGAAGATGCCCCACAGTAGTGCACAGCTTACACTTTCCTCACAGTAGTGCACAGCTCACACTCTCTTCCCAGTAGTGCACAGCTTACACTTTTCTCACAGTAGTGCATAGCTTACAATTTCCTCACAGCAGTGCATAGCTTACACTTTCCTCACAGTAGTTTACAGCTTACTTTTTTCTTGACCTCGGACCATCAAGATGACATAATTATTCACCAGAAGAGGCAACAAAACCGAACAGTAGCATTGCACTTGGACAGTGAGTGCTCTGCTCTTTAAACTTTTCTAACTTTATGTTAACTCTTCCATTGGATGCAGTAAGTTCACAGGCAGTAGAATTTCCAGACATGACTCGTAAGTCCTGTGTAGAAAGAGATTTAAGTAATTTAGATAGAAATATCTGCAATAGAGGCTTTACAAGGGCTTCCATCTTTTAATGTGAAGGCTGTGTTTATCTTTAAAGAAATTTAATGTTTCCATTTTTTGTCTAATAATCTATAGTAGAAACATTTCTATTGATGATAATTTTGTACCACAAAGGAAAAATGATCTTTGGCAATTTTTTTCTAGGAAGATACGGGCTATTTTGTTTCTTCTTGTCATATTACATCCTGACCACAGTTTCCCCTCATCTGTCCTTCCCGCTCCTCTGTTCACTTTCAGGAAACAGTGACGTGTGCTTTAGATGAAGCTGAAAACCATCCCTGTTCCTAGATGAACAGACAGATTGGTGTCAGGAGTAAAATAAAAGCCTTTTCTTTATGAAAATGTTTACTTATGCATTTGTATATGTTCACCTGTATGAGCTTCTGTTTGCCTCCTGCACACAAGTGGCCTAGGAGGACAGTGGGCACCATCTGCCTTGGAACTAGAACTACAGGCAATTGTGAGGTGCTTGATGTATGTGCTGGGAACTGATCTCAGGCAAGCTGCAAAGAGCACTAAGTGCTTTAACTGCTGAGCCATCTCTCCAGCCTAGAACACAGACTTCTTTTGATGCCTTAGTGGATACAATTATATTTTAAGTTTTATAAAGATTTCAGTTTTTATATCTCAATTTAAATTAGTTTTAAATATATAACACTTTTAAAAGCTGGAAGCCATGTAAAGTTTATTTTACAGATTTTCCTACTTAACATACTTAAATCTTTTTTAGACAGAATTTGTCAGTCATTTCTTGAGATTCTACTGCCTAAGAGCTTATTGCATAAATTAGATATTTGTGCTCAAGGTTCATGACTTTCAATGTAATATTCAAATAGAATTATGTTTTAGGTCTTAGAAAACATGTATATAAGCAATAGACTTAAAAGCAATGTCCCCCATCAGACAGGGCAGAGTTCAATAAGCCATTTCTTTGCAGATGAGCAATAGGGTTCAGGGACCAACTGAGACCAAGATAGAAGCTTTAAGGTGATGCCCTTTAAAGGGATTCTCTACTTCTGCTGGGATGTGAGGCCCTTATCTTTTTATGGGAGAAGGAAAGAAGAAAGAAAGAAAACTTCCAGATTTTACAGCAAAAGAAAAATCAATGTCTATCCCTTTGAAACAAATTGGAATAACTTTGGACAAAATTCACCAGTTACAGGCAGCTGATGTTGTTGGTGACATACTGACTGTCAGAAGGCAGAGTTACAAGGTGCTCAGGCTATGAGTCCCACTGAGCTCATTAGCTCACTTCCATGCCTCAACCAAGGCTGCGTTTTCTGCAGAAGGATGAATCCAGGTCTCGGTACCATTTGATTGCTCAGAGTTCAAAGACTTAAGTGCAAAGCTCGGCACTGAATTGCATGGAATTGACAGCAATTATTACACATTTTTCGTATCCTCTTCCATCAAAGACAATAATCCTATAAACTTTAAACACAAGAGTGACAGCTGCTAACAGACTGTCTGTCAGTGCTATCATTTGGGCATTAAAGTAATCAACTGATTTATCAACTTTAATTAGCTGATTTTCCTACGGTAACAGCAGATGAAATTTGGAGTTCAAGAAAAAAGATGAGAAAGAAATAATTCTGCTAGTTTCCGTCTGTTTCTCTCCTTGGTGAACTAAGCTGTTGAAAGCAACTTGACTACTGTGGTGCATTTCTAGGCAGCAAGAATAGGATCTCAAAGTGCACTGTTAGGCGTTTTCTTGTGCAAACAATATGAAGTATACCTATCCAAACACAGATAGGACATTCTATTATACATAGACTGTAGACTACAGATGCATGTGCATATAACAATTTATATATGGTTATTATTAGTAGAGCTAAATGTATGAGATAGGGAATATCGTATTTATTAGGCATGTTTCTCTTCAATAAATTACATATCTTAAGCATATTACATACTAAGTACATCAGTGTTCTAAATAAACAGTAAATTGAGTAACTGCAAATGTCCTGGCCTTGCATCCAGAGGACATGGTATGTCTAAAATACAAAGTAAAGATGAGAGACATGTTTTGGAACATAATATTTTCTTCCTTCTTCTAAATTATTAAAATTAAAATATAGTTATATGTTTTCCCACTTCTTTTTCCTCCCCCAATCTCACCCATAGATCATAATATCCTACTTTATAGCTTCCTCTGAAATTCATGGCATTTTCCTCATGTATTATGGATAGCCACAGACACACACACACACACACACACACACACACACACACACACACACATGTGTGTATGTCAGATGTAGATAGAACCTACTGAGTTTTTTCAGTGTTACTTATCTGTATATGATTTCAAGGCTGACTACTTGACATTGGATGAGCAAATTGCAGTTTAATCCATGGGAAGATGATTTTTCTCACTTTCAGCATTTCTTAGTTGTCTGTAGTTTAGTTCTTTTCCTATCTGGCGGGGCCCCTAGAGATTCCCCTTCTAGATCAGAATGTCACCTGGTGGTGTCCTTTGGGCCTTTCTTACACAACCGTTTTGTTGAGATATCGTGGGAGAAGTCTCCTTGTCATTTGTAGGTGATACAATCTCACAGCAGATCTCCTGGTTCTCTGGTGCCCACAGTCTTCTCGTCCCCTCTCCCTCAGCGCTCCCGAGCCTTTGGTGCATGAGTTGTGTTGCAGGTGTATTCCTTGGGCCTTGAAACTCTCCTCAGTTGTTTCTGCATTTTGAGCAGTCGTGGCTTTCTGCAGTGGTCTGCCTCCTGCAAAGAGAAAATTTGTTGACACAGGTGGGAGAAATATTCCTTTTTAAAGATGAAATTAACTTAAGTACACAGGCCTCCACAAGTCCAGACATGACATAAAAGTAGCAATTCCCTCTGAGTATTTTGATGGAAATTGTGAAGTTAGCACTTTGTGAGAACTGGGGCAAGAAAGTAGTCTGAATGAGGATGGGAGTTCCCTGAGGAAATTTCTATTTCTGTTCTGTGAAGCAGGAATTTCCCTTTCTAATCCATTCTTTCATTAATCTTGTTTATGGGAAACTTTGCTTTGAAATATAAATATATACATATATTTGAGACAGGATTTCTTTGTGTAGTCCTGGCCATCCTGGAACTCACTCTGTAGTCTTTGTTGACCTTGAACCTAGAGTTTTGCCTGCCTCTACCTCTTGACTGCTGGGATTAAAGGCTAGTTTGTAATATCAATTTCACTATTTTATCTTGTTTTCTGAACTCATACAATAAACTAATCAGCATCCTTTCGATAGCTGTTGCATCTGAAACACAAAGCACTGGTAATCAACACAGCAAGACTGTATTATTGGCAGAACTCAGGGTACATTGTTCTGCTCTTTAAAAAGAAGTCATGAATTTTAAGAGGGTTTGGGAAAAATATGCAAGAGGATGTGGAAAGAGGAAAGGGAAGTGACAGATATAATAAATATAATCTCAAAAACGAACAATGAAAAAATCTTGTGTAGTATCACAGACCTTGATTTTTGAAATAATTATCTGAAAATTATGGCAATTATATACAGAAGAAAATGGAGTGTTTTAGTCATAATTCCTTTCCAGTAAATACGAAGCAGTTTTCTCAGGTAGCCATTCTTACAACGTGAAGTGGAAAATAGTTACCCATTGTTCTGTCCTATTGCTCATTGGTTACTCGTCCACACAGCCCCTCATCAAAACATAATTTGTTCTATAAGTGTATCTTACATATCTTAACAGTTTGAGTAAATGGTTTAAAGCGCCCTTCCATGACACTGTTACATTTGAAAAAGTTTCACCTGCATTTGGGTTTAGTCAACAAGGTAAAATAATGGCAGTGGAAATCATGTTAGCTATGATATAACAGATTATAGAGTAAGGTCCAGAAACCTGAAATTTGATTTAGGGAAAAGCTGTTGGGTAATCACAGAAAGTTAAGACTATCTGAATGGGCAAGAGTTCAGGCCAAGGAACTGGCAAATTAGATCAGGAAACACATATTTCCAGAAAGCATAAGAGATGCATTGTGTATGTCTCGGATTCTACTAGTTTTTGATGTTTGCTCTTCAATAAGAAAACTATTTTGTATCATTTTTAAACTACAGAGTTAATCTTGTGAAATTTCAGTCTACCTTGGTCCACAAACACCTCAAAGTTATTGCTTTTTAAGGAACAATGCTTTTCAAATGAGTAGCATAATAAAACTAAAATATATAGTAATATGAAATATAAGTACGGAAATTATTAAACTTATAATTTAGTTATTTTCCATTTAATCCAGAGCAGGTAGAAACATTTTATATAAGAAATGGATTTAATCCCTCTAACTTAGCAAACACCACAGCTCAACAAGATTGCTCACTGACAGATATATTTTGTTAAGACTCATGACAGGAACAAAAATCCTAGTAAGGATACAGACATCTCTATTATTGTCCTTACAAACAACACTTCCTTCATATGATTGTGTGTGTATGTGTGCACTTGCCTCTGTGTGCACATGCTAAGGCACATGTGTGCATGTGCCATAGCCACACTGTGCTGATCAAAGGACAACTCTTGGGTGTCACTTCTCTCCTTCTACCATGTGGGTCCAGGAAACACACTTATTTTGGCCAGAAATGGAAGCAAATACCTCTATGAAGTGAGACATTTCACCAGACATGGTGCCCCCTTAATAATAGTAAGTAAATTTTATAAAATAAAATCAAGGCATACTGCAATTTTGAAAATTATGATATTTATATTATAAAAAAAAAATTGACAATCTTCATGGATTTTAGGTCTTGAGGACATGCAAGTCTGTCAAAATGTTTTCAGTCTATTCTTGACTATGATGTGGTTCTGGGTTTTATTATCCTAAATGTGAATGAGGTGAAGTATGTTTCATGGATGAGGGACAAATAGGATCATAACTTGAAACCATTATGCCAAAAGTCTTCTAATTTGACCTCAATTACAAGATAATTGTAATCTCATTGTCCCACACAAAATGTCTTACTTAGAAGTAATTTGTCGCTAAATTATCAATATGAAAATTTTAAGTTGATTGCCAAGGCAAATGACAGAAAGTCATGTCCTCAAAGTTTGATGCTACGAGTGCTAATCATTTATGAATCAGGAAAGTTCCAAACACAAGGGCAAAACTTAAATAAACCAAATTAATCATAGGTAATATAATCAAAAAATGAGATCTCCACTTGTGTCAATCAATAAAAATTATTTTATTCTTTTTACATAGTGATAAAGTTGCTCACTATTATAACAAAACAAAATATTATTCCAAAATCAGAGAGCTTGTTCTTGTTTACTTTTTACTATCACCAGAGGAATTTCAGATATTTGGGTTGGTACCAAATGCAGGTTTGACAAGTGAAACTATAAGCAATTGTTAATCAAGCTCTATGTTATAGAAGATACTCAACAAAGATAGTGTTCTGATTACAAAAGGAAAAATGCCTCATTTGATTTAATAGCCAGAAGACCTTCACATGAAATAATCAGATAGCTTCAGTAACTACAGATATGTACATAATAACACATTATAGTGTTTAGTTGTAAATAAATATCACAGCCCAAATATTCAAACAATAAAATATGACATCTATTCAATATGCTTATGAGTATCTTTTATTGATAAAGTTGTTCATACCTGTATGTAGCATTAAACTGTGATGGTAATAAAATTTGCTTTTAAAGCTCTTTGAAGAACAAGTATGCCTTACCATCCCTGCAGAACTGTTAGCTGATAAGAGTCATTTTGATTATCTCTCAGATGGAAAAATAAAAGGCACTAAGAAAAAGAAATAAATCACTTTTGACATTACACAGAAACACTGTAAATACAGGGCCTAGTATGAAAGCCCTTTCAGCAGACACAAACCTCTCCTGGAAACTAGAGCAAATATTAGAAAAAAAAAGTAGTGACATTTAGGTAGTTTTTTTATTTATGCACTTCACTGACTTTGACTTCCAAGTATTTGTCTTTACTATGTGTTTTTTATGGGTTTTCCCTTTTCTCTCATACATTAGATCCCCACTGCAGTTTCTGCTGCCTCCACTCCCTTCTGTCACCCTCCCCCTATTCTCTCCTCTAGATCCACTCTTTCTCTGTTTCCCTTCCAAAAAAGGAGGCTTCCCAGGGATATCAACCAAGCATGGCATAACAAATTAGTATAAGACTAGGCACCAACCCTCATAACAAAGCTGGATAAAACAATCCAGTAGGAGGAAAATGATCCTAGGAGCAGCAAAAGAGTCATAGACACCCCACTCTCCCACTGTTAGGAGTCCCACAAGATCACCAAGCTACACAACCATAACATATATGCAGAAAACCTACTTCAGACTGATGCAGGCTCCAAGGTTGCAACTTCAGTTTCTGTGAGCCTCTATGAGCCCTGCTCAGTTGTGTCTGTGGGCCATGATCTCCTGGTGTCCTTGTCCCTTCTGCTTCCCACAATCCTTAGTCCCCCTCTTCTACCGGGTTCACTGAACTTACCTAATGTTTGGCTGGGTGCATTTCTGCATCTGCTCCCTTTAGATGATACATCTCTGGGTGTGGATGACACTTCTCTGATGACAAATGGGGTAGGCACCAATCTATCAACATGGCAGAATATGATTATGAATCATTTCATTGATTTTGTTTTCAGTCTAGTTTGTTCTATCCTGGGTCTCTGGGCTGTACAAACTCTGGTTCCTAACCATCCAGGCAGCTTCAGGCATGTGCTCCCTCTCATAGTGGCCTTCAGGTTGGACTGGTCATTGGTTGCCCATGCCCATATTTCTAGAAACAGCCATCTTCTATAACCAGAGAAGACTCTTGGCAGTGGGCTGGGACACTAACCCAGCCACAAAACCTTTGACCTACAATCTGCCCTGCCTGAAAGATGTGCTGGGGTAATGGTGTCTATACTATTAGCACAAAGTTTTTCTCCACAGCTACTTCTAGCTACATTTAAAAATAATTTTTAAAGCTAATTTCCTTTACTATTATTCACTTGTTGTGATGCTCCTGTCTCTAATTCCTCTCCTTCTCTGAGCCAGGAACTAACTTTACAGGATACATATGATTAATGTAAAACAGAAGTGGAAATAGATAACATGTTATCTTTATGGCAAATAAGACATCTACATTTTTCTTAGTTCATCAAACATTTTCCTCAAAAGCAACTAAAGATGCTTAACTATGTTTTTTTTCCAGTCTCTTATTTAGCCTGTTAAAAGGATGTATATATTTTATTCTTAATCCAATTTTGTTTTATAAGCAAAACACAATTCTGAATTTGTGTAGTGATAAGGACTTGATAAAGTTAATATATATTGCCTCTTGTCATGATAAAAAGGCTAACCCTTGCCTTAAAGGCATTCATCTGTACCCTCAAAAAAAAGATTTCTATTCATTTCCCATGTCACATAAGCATCATGGTCATATTTATAATTATCATCACCAGGAAAATAGCCAACAGTGCTTATGACCTCAACTTGTTAATATAAATTCAGTAAAGAGACACCCTCCCTTAAAAATTGAGTTTTTAGTAATCAACAAACTTAGAAAAGCAAGATTCAAAATATGTAGATCCTTTACTAAGATACATCTATTAATTATTAATATACTATCTATTTCATTGGTAAGGTTTTTCTTGACTTATATTGAAAACTTTTTTGTTTGAGTTTTGTAGACTAGAATAGGTTTCATGACAGTTCACTTTTGCTACCTGTTTTTAAAGAACAACTTTAAAAAATTAACTGTCTCAAGTGAGGTTTTAGTGTCTATGGAATGATCTCTGAAGTCAGCACACTTGGGTTTCTATCTGCCCAAATGGTGAAATATATTGTACAACACACGTTTTCATATCAATTAGCCTTTCTCCTTATCTGGAAAATGGAGACAGTCAGTAGGTGAATCACAACTGTTCTCAGGAATGACTCCTTGAATGTGAAGGGATCAACCTAGAATATATTGATTACTAAGTAAGTATTAGTCCTGATGTATTAATTCTAGATGATTTCTGTAGAAGTTAGCTTGATTCTGGAAATAACCAGGCTATCTAAAAGATAAAGCAATTATATTTTTATTTATTATAAGGGGAAAACTCATGAAACAGGAATGAGAAGTCCAAGCTCAGCTGTGCTGCAAGGCAACTACATAGAGAGAGGGCCCCTGGCCATCCACCGTTTTTCTCCATGTCCCAGAAAGCCACACCATAACTTGGTCCCACCTCTTAAAGATAATTGGTTGACAAGGATTCCCCATCACCTTCCCCTTTTGTCTAAATAAGAGCAATCCAAACCCAATACAAAATTATATACAATAGAAACAGATATCAAGTATAAAATTACAACCAACATAAACAATATTTAGCAAGGAACATATGATAAATGTTTTAATAGATGTTCTATTATTTAAAAGAGTCTAAGTCTTGAATTGGACATAGGCTTGGCTAAACCATAAGAGGATGGTAACTACGTCTATATAATCTTCAACCCCAATGAAGACCTGAGAAGGAAGATATTACTTGAGTAGGCAGGAAATGCAATCAAACAGTTTCCAAAGTGAGCCTATATGACAGAGACAATTGGCTACCTGAGTAATCACCCAAAGTCTCATTTGCAATGTTGAAGCAACCAACTTTGGCTAAGGCCTAGTGTAACAGACAGACCATTTTTAGGGGAAGGAAATATTTTAGAACTGTCTTACCCTGTTTTGGCAAGGTTTGACAGTCCTTTTCCTTTGTCTTGTTTCTTCAGTTCAGATACCATGTATTTTGTCAATGGTTGAGGCATGGGCAGTTCCTTGCTCAAAGGCCAATTGTGCCAAGAAGAAAACAAACTCTGAGTGGAGTGTCTTCAGTGCTCAACATTGTCTCAGGAATAGATTGGTGCTCTCTGGAGCAATCATGTCTCATGTCAGCATAACCCTAAGTTATTTAAATGCCATGTTCTACAGATCCTTGAAATGGTTGAAAATTACCTGTCTAGGCAGAATACAATCTCTATGTATATAAAGAACCTAATTAATCTGACTATATGTATAATGAGCATGAACAACTATTGACCTACAATATTTAATATCTGTATAACTTAAAGACTAAGACTTTATGACCAGTATGGTTTTTTACAGTGGGTACTCTAGTTTTTAATTTTCCTGGTGAGACACATTCTCCACAGTAACTGGGAATGATTGAACCACGTTTGTCATGGGGGCCTGCGAGAGCCCCCCCAAGGAGTTTCCCAATGGCATCAGGTTGCCTTGTCTGTCTTTTGTTGGCCTACACTTATGGGTTCAATGTCGGCCTTTGCCACACCTTCTACATATACCTGAAGGCTGAGTCCTCCTATTTTTGGCATTCCTAAGGGAGACATTATTCCTAGAAATTTGTCTACAATTTCTTCTCAAGTGTCCTGTTCTACCACAATCAAAACATTTGGTATTTTGGTGTCTCCTCATGCGACTGGAAATTGCTTTTCCTACCCAAGCTTCAGTACTATAGTCAAGTGGTGTAGGAGTTCCTTCTGTATTTCTATTGCTTTCATTGGTTAAATAAAGAGACTGCCTTGGCCTTTTGATAGGGCAGCCCTTAGGTGGGTGGAGTAGACATAACAGAATGCTGGAGAGAAGGGAAGTGTGACAGACGCCATGTTTCTCCAGTCTGAGATGGCTGTAGGTTAGAATCTTCCCAGTAAGCCATGACCCCATGGTGATACACAGATTACTAGGTATGGGTTAGTTTAAGATGTGAGAGTTATCCAAGAACAGGCTAGAGCTTATGGGCCAGGCAGTTTTTAAATGAATATAGTTTCTGTGTAATTATTTCAGGAATAAGCTAACCGGGTGCCGGGAATGTAGCCAGCGTGCCTCTTGCAACAGTCAAGTGTCTCAAAATTCATTGTATGCAAGATCTATTCATCCATTGGCACTGATTTGATCTTTAAAGGCCCAAGGATCTTTTTGCATTCTATGTTGTCATTCTCAAAAGCCAAAGATTTAATTAGTACACATCTAACTTCTGGGTCTGTTACTCCTATTTGTATAGCCTTAGTTAATCTTTGTAAAAAGTCACTAAAGGGTTTTCTCTGACCCTGTTTAACTCTAGTATATGATTTAATTTTCTTTCCTAGTTCCTGAATCCTTTCACAAGTATTTAAAGCTGCTGTGCTACATAGGGACAAGGTGTGTTCATCATAAAGAGCCTGATCCTGAGGATCAGAGTAAAGTCCCTCACCCAGAATTTGATCTTGGGAAATCTCAAGTCCTTTTGCTTTTCCCAGTTGCTCTAAAATTTTGCTTCTTTTCTCAAATAACACTTCCAAAGCAGTTGAGGTCCATTTTCTAGGATTGCTGAGATTAACTGAATCCACTCTTGTGGTGTTGCCTTGTTACTTGAAGCCCACATTTTGACCATTTCCCTAATGAAGGATGAATGTATTCCATAAGATACAGTTGCTTGTTTAATCTCCTTTAGATCAGTCATACATATGGGCTCCCATGTATATTCTTTGACTACCTTAGGGTACTTGGTGTCACATGCTCTTTCTGATAATATCACCTGAAAGGCAGGTAGAACTCTGGGTAAGCTATCCTGGAGTTTGATATGTACTGATGAGGCTACATTATGTCTTTGTACTTTTTATCCCTGGTCATCAAATTTGATAAATTCCTAAATCTTTTAAAATCTTTATACCACTGCAGTAAAGTCTGGATCTCCTGTCCAGTGTTTTGTTTTAATGTCCTTATTGAGGATTTTAAGGTGTGAAGTCTGTCCAGTAAAGATAATGTCTCATCCTTGGACATAATTTTTATAGCATGAAAATTACCTTTCTGGAGAAACATTCTATTAGTCAGTCTGGAATAACCATCAAAAGAGTCCGATTAATACATTCAATAGTATGAATTCTCTCAGACAATGTCTCAGCACCCTCTGTCATTGACTGGGTTTCGTTTATTAAATTGGTTGTATTCTTCTCCAGAGTGCTGAATTTTCCTTTTAGTTGGTCATTATCAGTCTGTAAAGACTGTGTCATCTTTAAAAGTGTCTCATTCTTGGCCCTATTATCAAGCCATGTTTTTAAGGAGAAAATATGAAGGACAAAACTAATCCCCCAAATCAAATAGAGGGATGTAGGAGGGAAATTATATGAACCTTGTATAACAGCATACATGGTATAAGTAAAAAAGCTATTTTATTCTTGGATTGTTAAATTGTCCATCATCTTGTCCTTTTAAATTATACATTTATAAGTTATATTTTAAATTATAAATCTTACCTGTGGTTGAGTTTGAGCTGGGGTAAGTGCAATAACTGTTACCTTCCAGTAGGTATCATGGCGCACTTGTAGCCACGTGACTGGCTTGAATCTTATTTTAGCATTAAATACTGAAAGATATGCTCAAAGTAATAGCAATTGTTAAGTGTAAATCACAGACCATGAGTTCTGTGGAAATCCCTGACTGATCAGCTGCATGAGCAGAAAAAGACCAAGAAAGCAATGCTGAACAGAGGCAACTGGAGAATCCTGCATCCTGCCTGAGTTCTTGCAAGCACTGCAAAAACTGGACCCAGAAGCCAGCTATGCAGTCATGAATGGCCAAGACGCCTGAGGACTTGGAGCGGCTCTGAGGAGTTTAATGAGAAAATATGAAGGACTGTAACTAGCATCTACTCAGGGCTGCTGTGCAGGAATTCTATACCTGAATGAATGGCATGGAGCCTGACAGCAGCTGGTTAGAGCTGCTGGAGATCCGAGCCCCACGTTGGGTGACAACTGTAGAAGTTAGCTTGATTCAGGAAAAAAAAAACAGGCTAACTAAAATATAAAACAATTAAATTTTTGTTTCTTATAAGGGGAAAACTCATGAAACAGGAACGAGAAGTCCAAGCTCAGCTGCACTGTGAGGGTTGGCAAAGATTCCCCATCAGATTTCAATATGTAACATTCATAGATATCTCTGGCCTCTAAGTTGGCTGACTTATTCTCTAATTATCTTGTATTCTAAACTACTTCAATCACACAGGCTCATAGTGACACTACTCTTTTCAATATGTTAGACATCCATGCTACTTTTCTTTTGTTTAAATTCAAAGAGTTAAGTAAAACTAGAATTTTGTTCTTCAGTAATAATAGATACTTTCCTAGTGCTTAATAGACATGCATGGTAGAGACTAATTTATTGACTAGCAACAATATAATGAGTTTGTATTTTCTCAGGAAATTATCCTGGATGATACAGATGTGCGTATTCCATTCAATACCTTTAACCCTTTCCTGAGCTCAATTCTATAATTGAGATGTTTCAAGAAACTGTTGAATGGACACATAGAATGTGCCTCTTATAAATTAATGAAAAATACACTTAAAAATTGATTGCCTTTCTGTGTGAATTCTTTTTTCCCCACATTTCTCAAATTAATTTTTTATACACATCTTTTGAGGATACCATCATTTAAAAATATTTTTAAAGAATTTTATGTACAGGTTTTGTATCCACATCATTTTCCTCTCTCTTCTCATTCCAATTTCTCCAGTGTCCTACCAATACTTCCAAATTCATGGCCTTTTATTCTTTAATAGTAATTGTCATCCACACATGTCATGTACATTTGTATGGCTGCATGTACATTTTCTAAACACAGCATACTGAAATTATTTAGTTTCTTTTAAACATGTCTAAAGCTAAACTCTTGAGATTGACTAGCCTATCAGAAGGATTTACTCTAGAAAAGACTAATTTTCCTCTCTCAGAAACCATTAACTATATGTAGCTTTTCTTCTAGAAGTTTTATGAGAATTTTATACTAACGTGGTTCAAGTAATCCTCAGTACCATTTTTCTTAATGTATACTTTGAAAATGCCTTAGTTACTTTTCTGTTGCCATGATAAGACCTCATGGCCATGCAACTTATAGAAGAACAGTTTTCTGGGTGCTTGCTTACAGTTTCAGAGGGTTAGAGTCCATGACTATCATGATGGGGAACAAGGCAGCAAGCAGGCAGGCATAACCCTAGAGCAGTAGTTGAGAGCTCTCATCTGATCCACAAATACTACGCAGAGAAGGAGCGCTAACAACTAAAACCCCCACAACTACCCCCAGGGACACTCCTGCTACAATAAGACCACACCTGCTAATCCTTCACCAGCAATTCCACCAACTGGAGACAAAGCATTAGGCATTTGAGTCTATGGAGTTAATTCTTATTTAAATCACTATAATGTCATACCATGATTTTAAATTAGTGTGCACAAAAATTGAATTTTAGGTGTTGGAAAGTCTCACATGTCTTGTTCTCCTAACATAGAGGGTTTTTTCTTAGCTATTAAACTGTTGCTCACATGGAAAGTGCTATGCTATCATTGGTTTTAGGACTGCTGCTCTGCAGGACAATGCCTTCTTAATACATGGAGAGAAGCTCCATTCACACTTCATTTTAAGCAAATGACTGAGCAGAGATAAAATCTAAAATTGAAAGGCATTATAAACAAAATATTTTACTCATGTACCTTTCTCAGACAAAAACATTAAAGTTTGAAGAATTTATACTTCCTATCATTTTAGAAGTAAATCTTTCTCTTACTTAGGGAACTGTTCCTTAAGTGGCTTGAGTGTGATCAATTTTATTTTGTTTTAAGGAATTTATGCCAAAATAAAAGCTATATTATCAAAAACAGTTTTGCTTACTTTAAAACTTAAATCTGGTGACCATGTAAGACACAATAAAAAACATGAGAAGACTATAGGGTTTTATCCATTGATATGCAAACTTCAGTAAAACATCTTTTTCTCTGGTATGGCAACATTCAAATGGACTTTTATTGACAAAATGTCAGAAATATTGTGTGTTGTAATACACAGCAAATTTAAAACTTTTTAATAATAACCATTAATTCTTAGAGTAATGTATATACAAATGTATAGTTTGTTACCTATAATATTCTTCCTTTGCACCCTAAAAAACCTTCTCAATACTTCCTGACTCTTCTTTATATCTGGATAGTAAAAAATAGCATTTTATGAAGAATATCTTAAAATCAATTTCAAAATTCAGCAAATTTTAAGGAAATAGAATTACATTTTAATTTTATCCAGACTTACTTTCTTGTTTTAGTAAAACACTCCCCAAATGCTGCGGGAGCTCCTTCCACTCCCTCAGCCAATAGCCTTTGAGATACCAGCCCACTGGGGCATGGTCTCTTTCTCTTTCAAAAACAGCCGCAAACCTCCTCTTGCTCTCTCTTGCTTCAGACTCTGATTCTGGCAACTAGACTCCTTTCCTGGTCATGTACAGAGCTGTTGTCTAGGATGGCGTTCTGTAAGTTTTTTCCCCTCAAATAAATAACCCTTTTAATAGTAATTCCAAACTGGTGTGGGATTGTTTTGCACTTTATCTGGTGCCCAATGTTTGGTTTTAGAACCATCCCACCCCACTGCCTTCCCCCAGCTTGGCTGCCTGCCACGGGCTTGGCTGCCTGCTGCCAGCTCGGCTTGGCATGAGCCCTCCCCCAGCGTGGCCTGTGAGTGGAATCAGCAGTTAAAAACTCCATGCCTCACAGGATCCATGGGCCCAGACAGTCTCTGCCTGCCTGGCTTAATCTTTTCTGAGTGGGTTTAAAATCCTCCTTTGGAAGTGCAATGCTTGGGCAGTGTGAGTCAAAGCGCAAGCCGTTGCCACATCCGGTGGAAGCGCTGTTTGAAATCCCTGCCACAGCGTTTACGCTTGCACCGTGACCCTTTGTCCCAGTGGAAGCAGCATAGGGACACTGGACATGCAATAGGCCGTTCTTGCAGCGGTTGTGTCATGACCCCCTGCATTGGGTCAGAGTAGGGTGGGTGCCCTGGGAGAGCCGTGCTGTTTATCAGCCACTGGAAGCTCCCTGGATTTTTGTTCTTTGTGCCTGGGCTCTGGGTTTTCTTCCTCTATGTACATCTAACCTCTCGAGTACCACAGGATCTATCTAGACACTGTTCCATTGATTCCAGTCGTGACTTGGAAACAGCGCCACCTGCTGGATAATAGGTAAGATGGCAGGTTTCATTTTTAATGGGACATTTGCCACAGTTTTTGCTGCCACTATGGAAGAAATCACACAAGTCCTCTATGACCTTGGAGGTACCTCAATTTATTGGTTATTAGGTTTCAGTTTTCTTTTCCATATTATGTCATTATGGAAGTATATGACATTAATTGATAGGATTAATACCATGATAGGCAAAATTGACTCCATATCTAAGGTACTAGGAACTTACCTGAAAGGGTCCAGGCTGTTGAATTTGACTTTCAGAAGTTATCACAGAGTTTTGATAAGGTAACAGACAGAATATACCTCCAGGATGGCAACTTACACGATATCTGGGGACAATTCAAGGAGGAGATGTTATCTTTGAAAGGAAACATTAAGACCTTGGAATCACAGGTGCAGAATGGGGACCAGAAAATTGATTCTGTAGGGAAATCACTGGAAACATTTACAGGTCAAGAGATTCAGGCTTCAGAAGAGAATATGATTAAGAGATTTGAAATGTTTGAGGAAATTATCGGAGCTGATGAACCGGGTGAAAAGACACAAGGGCAGGATACAACGCCACCACTGGCTGTCAGAACTGGTTTACCCAGGGTTTTAGTGACATACCCTGTAATTTATTCTGACAAAGCGTCAACTTCTAGAGGCTCAAAGAGAATAGATGGATGCTGATAAGACTGAATGATCTGAAGGAAATTAAGCACGCCGTCATTACTTATGGATTGCACTCTACATTTGTAAAGGAAATGATAAAGACTTGGGCTTCTAATATCAGGGCTATGCCCCATGATTTCTCCCAGTTAGTATTGGTGGTGTTAGAAGATGGACCTTCCTTGATGTTTGAAATTTATTTCAGAGAAGAATCCAAACATATGGAAGAGTAAGGATGCTAATAAATCAGGGAAGGCAGGTTACAAATCAAATGAATTGAGTAAGGTGGAGCAAAGCCCTTATACTTCTGTCCAGAAGGCAGAATTATATGGCATTCTTATGGTGCTAAGGGATTTTAAAGAACTTCTTAATATAGTTACAGATTCACAATATGCAGAAAGAGTTATCTTGCATATTGAAACAGCTGAATTTATACTAGATGATACAGAATTGACTTCATTGTTTATACTGGTACAAGACATACTCAGGAATAGGCTTTGTTCGATGTACATAACACACATCAGATCCCATATGGGTCTGGCAGGTCCTCTAGCACAAGGTAATGCAGAAATTGATCAATTATTGATTGGAAGCATGTTGCAGGCCTCAGAATTTCATAAAAAACATCACGTCAATAGCAAAAGTTTAAAGAAAGAGTTTTCCATTACATGGCAACAAGCTAAGGAGATTATAAAGAGATGCCCTACTTGCTCTTTATATAACCAAACACTGCTACCTGCAGGGACCAACCCGAAGGGTACTCAAAGGAATAAAATCTGGCAGATGGATGTGCTCCACTTTGCAGAATTTGGAAAATTAAAATATGTACATCACACCATTGACACTTATTCAGGCTTTCAGTGGGCAACTGCTTTAAGCTCAGAAAAAGCTGATTTAGTAATCATACATTTATTAGAAGTTATGGCCTTCATGGGTATACCTGTACAAATAAAGACAGATAATGGTCCAGCTTATGTTTCTAGGGAAATTAAACAGTTTTTTGCTTATTATAATATTAAGCATGTTACAGGTATACCTCACAATCCTATAGGTCAAGCAGTTATTGAAAGATCAGATTGAATTATAAAGGATATGTTAAACAAACAGAAAGGAGTGGAAAATGCCCCCAGAAATAGATTACATTATGTCTTATTAACCTTGAATTTTCTTAACATCAATGAGAAAGGTACAACAGCAGCAGAAAGACATTGGATAATGGAAAAATCTGCTGAACTAAATCAACTGGTTTATTCCAAGGATGTGTTGACCTCTCAGTGGAAGTCAGGAGATGTGCTACTTTGGGAAAGGGATTTTGCTCTTGTTTCTACAGGAGAAGAAAATTTGTGCATACCATCAAAATTAATAAAGGTTCGGTTTGAAGAGGAGAAACTTCTTGGAAAGGAGAAATGACAGCTCATCCACAATGATGTTAAACATACAGGTGGTAAGAAAAACATATAGGATGGGGGCAGGATTCTGTTCTTAATCCTGCAGGACAGCACTCATCTTTGAAAAATTCAAGGGACCCTGGATGTCTGAATACTGACAGTTGGAAAAATAACTACCCAATAGGGACTATCAAGAAAACCGAATTGGTTCTGTAAGTATAAAAATCTAAGATATACGTTTATATTTCTAAATTTATAGAGCTGGTTTTGGAGTTGGACTCTGGCTCAGTCCCTCTCTAATTCCAAGCCTGTTGTTAAGAGAAAAACCCAGAGTTTCTGTCTCATGTCAAGAGCCATGATATGGGACATAAAGAAAAATGAATTTAGAAAACATCCCTGCTTTTCTTCATATCCATTTTTGTCTTTATCATGCCTTTCATTGAATATATACAACTGTATATGTCTATATAAATAATGTTTACGTTTTCCACAATGAACAATGAGTTTTTCCTGCAGTGATATTTGAAGTTTCCAGGAAGAAGATGGAGCCCCATAACAACAAGTCCACCTGGTTGATATGACATCATGATACTGATAGCGCTACTACAAGGCCTGTTTCACGTAGCTGCACAAGATGGTTCCAACTTGGTTACCTGAAACAGTGCACATCTTTTACAACATTCTGGCTAGTCCTCCAGAAAATACTCAGAGACTATTTGCAATTTTACCAGACATTGATCTTGAAATTTAACCATCCCCTAGAAAGAACGTTCCCCCCCATGACACCTGGAAGTAATTCCAGAGGATGACATCCCCTCTCCCAGCACAGTTTGTCCTCATACTCAGGGACATCATTTAGGGGTTGATTATAGTTGGTATATGGTTGAGGGTTGAGGGAGGAATTTTATAAGCTCAGGGATCTTTTTGGGAAAAAAAGGGAAAATTGGATGATGAGATAATAGATTGGCATTTGTGAATTATTGTTTATAGACAATTACATTGGATACAAAGTTAAATTATATTGAATATTGTATGCATGCATGCTTCTACCTCTGTTTAAAACTTTTTTATGTATTGATATATATATTTACCATATTGCAGTGCATACTTGTACATTGTTTACATTTGGAGGTCATTGTCCTCATTTACTGCACAGTTGTTTATTGTCTTAGTCTTTAAGTTAGATAGGTATTAAGAATTATAGATTAATAGTCATCTATGTTTGTCATATTTATAGTTAGACTAATCGGGTTTTTAGATATGTAGAGATTATATTCTGTATAAATAGATAATCTTCAACCTCTTCAACGAGCTGTGGAAAATGGCATTTAATTTAACTTAGCATTCTGTGGTAGGGAGACACAATTGCTCCCAGAAGCACCAATCTATTCCCGAGAGATTTTTGAGAACCCAAAACACTCCACTTGGAGGTTGTCTTCTTCTTAGTAAAACTGGCCTCTGGACAAGGAACTGCCCATATCTCAACTACTGACAAAATATATAGTATCCGGAATAGGATAAGCAGAACTGCCAAATCATGCCAAGACAGAGTAAGACGGTTTTGAAAAATTTCTTGCCTTTAAAAATAATCTGTCAATTATTCTAGGCCTTAGCCAAAGTTGGTTGCTTCAACATTGCAAACATGACTTTGGGTGATTGCCCAGGTAGTCAGTTGTCTCTGTGATTTGCTGCATGTTTTGGAAGTTGTTTGCTTGCACTTCCTAATTACTCAGGTAGCATTATTTCCCTTCTTGGATCTTTGATGGGGTTGAAGACTGGATAAATGTAGTTAATTTCCTCTCATGACTTGGCCAAGTTATTTATTATACAAGACTCAAGCTAGTAAGAATAGGATATTTGTTCTTATTGTATATAATTTTCTAGTAGGTTTAGAACTCTCTTACTTAAGCAAAAGGGGGAGGTGCTGTGGGAGCTCCTTCCGCTCCTTCAGCCAATAGCCTTTGAGATACCAGCCCACTGGGGCGTGGTCTCTTTCTATTTTAAAAGCAGCAAGCCCTCCTCTTGCTCTCTCTTGGTTCGGACTTTAGTTCTTGTGACTAGACTCCTTTCCTGGTCATGTATAGGGCTGTTGTCTAGGATGGCGTTCTGTAAGTTTTTCCCCCTCAAATAAATAACCCTTTTAATAGTAATTCCAAACTGGTGTGGGATTGTTTTGTGCTTTACCCAAATAATATGGCTCTTGAATTCTTTTACTTATAAATACATGATATTCACCTCTCTCTCTCTCTCTGTATGCATATAATATATATATAGTTCTGTATGTACATCTATCCACCTATCTTCTATCATCTACTTATCAATATATTACTATCTATGGCTAAAATGAATAAAACCAATACATCCAAAATATACTCTTTAATTGCATTCAACATTAGATCCAGATTTACTTGAAAGAAAATGTGGATTCTTCTGTTAGAGAACAGATTAAAAGATTTAATTTCTTTATAAAATAGATAAGTTTTAGGTCTTTTAAATGTAAATATCTTCAAAACAGACCACATATTCTAGGGTGTAAATTATTCTTAATGAAATAAAATTAAGTTTTACTGAAATAAACCAGGGTTTACTTTATAACCCACTTATTCATCTCTGACACAATTAAGTGTGATTCTCTTTTTGTTCCATTATGGCAAATAGAATTATTTTTATAGTCACAATGCATACAAGCTCAAAGAGAGTGTCCTTTATAACAATATCATACTCAATTCTTCTTTAACTTTTAAAAAACCTCTTGGTACCTTATCACAATCAATGTGTATTCCCCTTATTGTATTTCTTGCAAATTTTACCAAGCATAATGTATTCCTACATCGTGAACAGTATGGATTCTTGAATGGACTTTGATATGATGATACTGTTAGGCTGACCACCATTATGAAGCAGTCCTTGCTGGCTTGGGACAGTAATTTTGCAGCTATGACTCATTCATATTCATGCCTGTCCTTCTGATCTACTTGGAAATATAATTTCTTTAACCTTACTATGGCTTATTTAAAAGAAACTTTTAAAAGAAACGTAGAGCTTGAATTTAAGTTAATTGTTTGTAGAAACATATGAATAGGCTATTAAAATAAGGTGGGTTTTTTCGGTGAGGAAGGGATCTTTTTTATTGATTTTTATTGAGCTCTACATTTTCTTCTGCTCCCTTCACTGCCTCTCCCCTCCCTTTCAATCCTCCCTCAAGGTCCCCATGCTCCCAATTTACTCAGGAGATCTTGTCTTTTTCTACTTCCCATGTAGATTAGATCTATGTATGTCTCTTAGTGTCTTCATTGTTGTCTAAATTCTCTGGGATTGTGATTTGTGGGCTGGTTTTCCTAGCTTTATGTTTGAAAACCATGTGCAAGCTGGTACAGCCCCTTTGGATGTCAGTGTGGTGATTTCTCAGAAAATTAAGAAACAACCTTCCTCAAGACTCAGTAATACCACTTTTGGGTATATATCCAAAGGATGCTCACTCATGCCACAAGAACATGTGCACAACTATGTTTAGAGCAGCTTTGTTTGTCATAGCCAGAACCTGGAAACAACCTAAATGCCTCTCGACCAAAGAATGGATAAGGAAAATGTGGCACATTTGCAGAATGGAGTACTACACAGTAGAAAAAACTAATGACATCTTGAATTTTGCAGGAAAATGGATGGAGTTAGAAAACATCATTTTGAGTCAGGCAACCCAGACCCAGAAAGACAATTATCACATGTACTCATTCATAAGTGGTTTTTAAAATAAGGTTTAATTGAAACACAGATGCTTGCAAGCCTAAATAGAAATTTATCAAATGGATCAACATACATATTAAAATTCATTAGGATCTTTCCTTTCAGTACGTTTATAAAGCTCAGAAGAAAAATGCATTTTATGTCTTAATAAAAAGTAGATCAAATCAGGGCTGGAGAGATGGCTCAGAGGTTAAGAGCATTGTCTGCTCTTCCAAAAGTCCTGAGTTCAATTCCCAGCAACCACATGGTGGCTCACAACCATCTTTAATGGGGTCTGGTGTCCTCTTCTGGCCTGTAGGCATACACACAGACAGAATATTGTATACATAATAAATAAATAAATATAAAAAAGTAGATCAAATCAAGTGAGAAATAGTCCAGGTTATGGTTCAGAGAATATATGTTAGGTCATGATCTGTTTTAGGTATCATTTCTAATATCATGTTTACAAAGTAGAAATATAGATGATATGATACCAGATGACACTAATTCGTTCTTTTACTTATGTAAAGATCATTTCTCTGTTTATCACACATCTGTCTTGAAGATACTGGAACATATATGTGCTAAGGTTAAAAGTAGGATACTGATTTGAAGGGAGAATATGGAGAGATGCTCCTTGGTGAAGAGTGCTGGGTGTTTTCTCTGAGGACGTAGGTTCAATACCCAGTACCAACGTGGCAACTCACAACCATCTGCAATTTTAGTTTCATGGACTCCTACCCTCCTGTCAAAATTTTTGGGCCACTAAATACACACATGTGAACAAATATACACACAGTTAGAAACCCACACACAAAGCAGCAAAATATAATTTTTAAAATGGAATCAAAGCAGGAAGAGACTGTGAATATGCAAGGAGTTTGTTGTGCAAGTTTAATACCTGTGTATGGAAGTGTGGATGCATGGTTTTGAGACCTTCGCAGCTGCTAGGCACCATGTAGGAAATATGGTTATTAATCTGACTCACGCTATCTCAAAATATAAATGAAATATATGTGCAACACTAAGATTCTTCCTGGAATGAAGTCACATGGTTCTCAATGCTGGAAACACTGAGTAATGTAGAAAACATTCTCAACAGAATCTCTTCAGTAAATACAATGATGGGTTCCATAAACTGCCCATGGTGTTTTCTACTGTATAAGACCTGGAAGAAAAACTCCATGAAAATGACTTCAGGAGCCTAGTCCATGCTCTATGACTACAGCATTTCTCTGTTTTTATCTGGATTTAGGAACTATGAAAATGATTCACTAAGGCACAGACAGACTTTGTAGGTAGGAGTGTTGGGGAGATTTTGGTAGTGGGAGTGTTAGTGAGACTTTGGTGGTGGGACTGTAAGGGCACTCATGAGGGCTTTATCACAGAATAATCAACTGAGTCAGTTTGAGGAAGGTGGCTTGCTCAACTCCCTCACTGTCTACTTGAGCGAATGCTCCAAGCCCTCGGTGCATGCCCATTTCTTTGTAAAATAAGATGATGATGATATTTATCCTTTGTAAACTGTTCTGAGGAAGCATGAGTAAATGCATATAAAATCTCAATAAAAGAGATCTGACATCAGTCAAATTTATAAAAAGTATTAGTTATGATTTTTATCTTCAAATAAGAAAGAAAGACTAACACAATAGAGAAGACAGGCTCAGTCTATGTGCTCCTGCTAACTGTGAAAAGCAAGGAAGTTATTTTTGCAGTAATATTGATGATTGCAGTTGCACAGTTGAGAAAGAGAGTCACAGGCAGCTCCTGACACAGCTTGTACCCTCTCAGGTCCCCACCCCACAAAGGAACAGCCTAGACAGGAAATCATTGAAGAGAACACTTCAGAAGTGTGATAAGGATGCTGAAGTGAGATTTCCACTGGTGACATCTGGCTGGGGTGTGGGTGGGGACAGACTCAGTTCTATTTAAGGGGCAGGCCACTGGGTGTTTGACCATGCTCCAGTGAGTGTATAGATAACATAAACTGGACTCTTTTCTTTCAATTTTATTTTTATTTTTGCATGGGGAGGTCACAAGGGTGGGAGGGGCAGACAGAGAAAAACTGGGAAATAGTGTGATCAGGGTGCATAATGTGAAAACCCAAAGCATCAATAAAAAGAAAGAAAGGAAGGAAAAGAGAAAGAAAGGAAGGAAGGAAAGGAGAGAATAAACACTTGAATTAAGATACCAGTAGTCATACCCTTTTCACTGCCAGCATTTCAAAATTATTTTTTCTAAAATTTGTTTGTAAATCCAAATCAGCCATCAAAATGCACTGGTGATAATTTGTGAAGAAGGGACACACACAGAAGGGTGAGAATTACAATTGTCATGTGTATTTTCTCCACAGTTCACAAAACCACACAAACCCTCCTGTTTCCAGTCCACATTTTATAATACAAGGAATCATCCTTTCATTTTCTAATTCTTGTGTGTGTGTGTGTGTGTGTGTGTGTGTGTGTGTGTGGTGTGTTTCAAGACAGGGTTTCTCTGTAGCTTTGGAGCTATCCTGGAACTAGCTCTGTAGTCCAAGCAGGCCTCGAACTCACAGAGATCCTCTGCCTCCCGCGTGCTGGGATTCAAGGCGTGCGCCACACTCGCCAGGCTCAAGTTCTAATTCTTATCATGGTGGCTGCACAAGGAGTGCGTGAGACAACTGAGCCCTTTTCTGAGGGAGATAGAAAGGACGTATTTTTTTTCTTGTTCTTTCCTTGTCCTTTTCTCCCAGTCTCCCTTCCCTTCCTAGCTCCCTCAGAAAAGGGCTCAGTTGTCTCACGCACTCCTTACGTAGCCAAGTGTAACTGAGACCTTGATGTCTGATCTTCCTGCCTGCATATCAGGAAAGCTGGGACTTTAGGCTTAGGTCACCACACCCCGTTTTGTGTGATTTGGGCTTTGCTACTGATGTGCTGCTGAAGACAGGCTTAAATCCAGTGTGTAAGTGTAAGAAGGTCGGGAGGTACTTTCAGAAAAAAAGAGTCCGGGGAAGAACAAATGAATCAAACAGAAACAACAAAAATCTAGAATTTGGATGCTTCCGGAGTCACTGTGACCGGAGCCGTGGTGATAAAATGATCAGGTAGGAGGGTCATTTATTTTTCCCTATTTATGTAGGCTGGAAGTGGGCAAGATCCACATTTTAAGAATGCTTCTCATTTTGTGTGAAAATTTAAAATAATTAAAATAAAATAATTAAAAAATTATTTGCTCAAAATGAAGAGATTGAAGAATCATAAACTACTTAAGAATAAATCCATTTTTTATTCTTGAAAGTTTGAATGAAACTTTGTATTTTTCTCATTGTTTTGTTAAGAATACTATTGAGTTTTCTTGTATTTATGTTGGCCATTGTATCAGGGCAAGTGGAGTTTGTGAGACTTTACACACAATATGGCAAATTTTAACTTAACAATGTCTTCATCCGTGTTTATTTTGTCTAACCAAACTTGATATACTTACTGAAGTCGTGAAGTCAAATTAAGTTTCCTGAGCTGCTGAGAACTATTTGCTGATGGGTGCAGAACTGGTTTTGTTGAGATGGAAGAATTATTAAAGTGTATTAACTTGTGCTATACATGTGGTTCTAGACTTCATTATTAGTCTGCAGTTTACGCATGTGCAAGCCTGGCTCATCGTTTGTGGCTGCTTCCTCTATATCCCTGACACACTTAAAGAAAACGCTGATGTGTTTTTATGACTCACAGTCTCCGTGTGCTCTTAAGATTCCCTAGCCTGCCAGAATCCTTTCTTTTGTAAGGGATTTTAACGGGCACTAGAGAGTCTGCAGGCATTCCATTGACTCCCTTGGTCAGAAATACATTCCCGATAGCTCAAAGGAACACGGGATCATTGCTTACATCTATTTTCTCTCTCTCTATTGGTTCTATAAAAGTGTTATTGCAGATAGTTTAGGGGAAACCAGTTTAGTTCAGCTTTGAATCAAGTCCTGTTGCTTTTCAAAAACACAGAACATTCACAGACGTGGGAGACAGAACAGTAGAGTCTGCAGCACCCAGCTTTGCAGCTAGAATGCTGCTAACCCCTAAGGCCCCAGCATCATCTTCGTGAGCTTCCAGATACCATTTTGTTCTCTCACCTTCTGACTTGGGGCTATCATTTCCTTTCCCAGTCCCTTTAGTTTTTTACTTGGTTAAAAGTTTTTATAAACAGACACGTAGAAATTATCTATGTGTTGTTAATTTTATTTTCTTCGAGGTCATTAAACTATCTGATTGCTTATTACTCGCCACACCTCAAATGCATTTCTGATAGTATTCTGTGGTATGGGTAGCAATAGCTCATTTAGTTTTGTTGAATAATTTCCATAATGTCTGCAGAATTTGATGCTTATATACCACAATTTATCTAAGAAGATACACGAGCAACTCCCTGCTTTTGCAATTATGATCTAGGACCCTAGTATATTGGCTCATATAATGAGTTATGCAAATGGACATATTTGTCTCTCAAAGCCAATGGCATGTTAACCTTTAGCATAATTGTATAATTTCCTATTCTTACCAGCTATGTAAGAGTTCTAATGATCCATGAGCACACTCAGAATCAGATCCATCAGGAATTTTAGTGTTTGCTCCTCCGCTGTTACAAGTGGAAATGGTGAATGTGTGTGATAATGATTTAGAAATGTTTTTGCGTGAAGTGTTGTTTCACTCTGAGGAAAAAGAAAGTATGCCTTCTCATAATTAAAAACCAGACTTGGCATTTTGGAGCATGTTTAGGTTCACAGCAAATTTGAGCACAATGCACAGAATGTGCCCACCCCACCATCAGCATTCTGCCTCTTCACGCGGCTCAGGAACTTCACGCGGCTCAGGAACTTCACTGGGGACTGACTGGTCGAGTGCTTTCTGGGCTGTCATGCATGCCTTAGTTCCCAGCTTGCCTAGTCACAGTTTAAAGGTATTTTTAGTTGTAGAAGTCTAATTAATCAGTACTTTCATTTATAGTTCTCTTTCTGCTTTGGTTATAAACTTAATTTTAGCCTAAGATGAAGCAAATGTCCCCAGAACATTCTTACTCAAGGTTTTCTGCCTTTTTTTTTCTTTCCACATAATGAATTTCTAATCCACCTAAAACTGGATATCACAAAACATTGTTATGCTCTGGTAAATTATTTTTAATACTATTGATATAAGTAAAATTTAACTAGTGCCCTAATTCCTCTCACTCAGAATAGAAAGGCATTTGTTAAATTGTGATTACTGTTTCCTTATATAAATCCAATATTGTTCCCCATTACTTTATTTATGTATGTATTTAGAACCTCTAAAGATTAGGTATATTAGATGTTTAATTTGTTTTTACAAATCTATTTCCAGAAATACATTTGTAAATGTGTTTGTTAATACGTGCATAGGTGTGTATGTATCTGTGTATGAAAATGTGTGTGTGCACATGTATTTGTGTATGTGTGTGAGTGTGTATGTAGATGGAGAGAGAGGAGAAACTAGGATATCATCTGACCCTCAACAGCACTCACTTTCTTTGAAACAGGTTGGCTCACAGGTCTGGAGCTCACCAAGGAAGCTAGGCTGGCCGACTAGCAAGTGTGAGGGATCCTCCTGCCTCCGTTCCTTAGCCCTAGGGTTATAAACACCTACCACCAATGCAGGAATTTCATGTGAACTGTGGGGATCACACTCAGGGTCTTTCCTCACTCCCATGGATGCTTATAAAATTATGAAATTTATTGTGTGTGTTCCATGTGTGTACATGGCTGGAGGTCAGAAGAAAGCAATAAGGAGACTGGTCTCTGATTCTTTCATGCAGATCTGAGGGTTGAACTCAGGTAATCAGGCTTGGCAGCAAGTGCCTTAACTCTCTGAGACACCACACTGGCCCCTTGGGTGCCTTTCAATTCCTTTGTTGTATGTGACTCTGTCTCAAAGCTTGTTTTGATAACAATTTTTGTTTCTCTTGGAGATTATAAAATATATTGTAGAGTATATTTTTAATTCATTTTTGTTTTCAGTTAGAATAAAGGTTTTGGCTTGTTTTGTAGATAAATAATATTATCAATCTAAGAAACAGAACATATACAAAGATTAATAGGTGAACTCTGCTCTCAGTCAGCTGCAGTGTAAGCTGGACACCCCTGCCTCAACGCATTAAAAGTCAATGCTTGATCTTATTTTCCTCTACCTAAATTTCAGCCTAACTTAGCAATGCAGGCTTGTAGCTCATAATAGTTTTGTAGCAGGCAGGTAGAACACAATGGTGTGTGTGCATCTTAGCTTAGAACTGGAACTTTATGGAAGTTCAGTTTTGTAATACTTCCTGATGATCTAATCTTTTCTATTTTTTTCCATTCGCCTTACTACAAAAAAATCTGTTTTTCCAAACTTATGTAATCCATATTTACACTAGAAATACAATTTTTTTGTTTGCATCTACATTCAGTGCAGCAGATAATTTGCCCTTGTAATTAAAGTAATACGAAATGTCAGCCGCAAGGATGTGGTGCAAAATTTACTCACATCATGAAATTTCTAAATATTTAGGTCACCCAAAAATCAAAGGCTATGTATCAAGTGTGTCATCATCAAAAGTTATTTTTTTCTAGTTAACGGAAACATAAATAGAAAAATATGTTTTGAAGACAGAATTGTCAATACAATGCCAAGAGATATATGAAGCATATGAAATAATAAATTATTATTCTACCCAGATAAGACAAAAATGTTTCTGCTAAAATAAAGCTCATTATATTTTTGATGAACATTATTCTTTATTTTCTTATATCTTAGTATATGAAGGTGATCAAACAGATAGTTTTTAATTTATTTAATTTATTTTTGGGTTTTCAAAAGAGAAATAAAACTATCCTTTACCATTACACATACCAATCCAAGTTCCCACTCCCTTCCTCCTCCCATTCCCTACACATACCTCCCACCCCATCCCATCCACTCCTCAGAGAGGGTAAGGCACATTGCTTTGGGGAAGGTTCAAGCTCCCCCCCTCCACACACACTATATCTAGGCTGAGCAAGGTATCCATCCAAAGAAAATAGGTTCCCAAAAAGCTAGTACAAGTAGCTTTTTGTACTAGGGACAAATCCTGGTGCCACTGTCTCAGTCTGCCCCAGCCATGCAATTATCACCCACATTCAGAGGGTCCAGTATGCTGGTTCCTTCTCTATCTGACTGGAGTTGGTGAACTCCCATTAGCTCAGGTGGACTGTTTCAGTGGTTGTACCAATCATGGTCTTAACCTCTTTGCTCATATTCTCATTCCTCCCACTCTTCAACTGGACTTTGGGAGCTCAGTCCAGTGCTCTGATGCTGGTTTCTGCCTCTGTTTCCATCAGTTGCTGGATGAAGTTTCTATGGTGATATTTAAAATAATCATCAGTCTGAATACAGGCAAGGCCAGTTCAGGCACCCTCTCCTCTATTGCTTAGGGTCTTAGCTGGGGTCATCATTGCGGGTTCCTGGGAATTTCTCTAGAGCCAGGTTTCTTGCTAACCCCATAATGGTTCCCCCAATCAAGATATCTCTTTCCTTACTCTCATCTCTGTCCTTCCTCCATCTCAACTATCCCGTTCTTTCAAGTTCTTCTCACCCCTTCCCTTCTCCCCTCCTTTTCCCCTTCCACCCTCCCTTCTTCCCCCACCCCCATGCTACCAGTTTTGTCAGGTGATTTTGTTTATTTTGACTTTCCAGGTGGATCTATATATGTTTTTCTTAGGGTTCACCTTATTACGTAGCTTCTCTAGGATCATGAACTATATGCTCAATATCCTTTGTTTATAGCTAGTATCCACTTATGAGTGAATACATACCATATTCATCTTTTTGGGTCTGGGTTACCTCACTCAGGATAGTGTTTTCAAGTTCCATCCATTTGCATGCAATATTGAAGATGTCACTGTTTTGTTTTTTTTCCCCCCTCTGAGTAGTACTCTAATGTGTAATTTGCCACATTTTCTTTATCCATTCTTTGCTTGAGGGGCATCTAGGTTTTTTCCAGGTTCTGGCTATTACAATGAATGCTGATATTAACATAGTTGAACAAATGTCTTTGTAGTATGATTGAGCAATTTTTGGGTATATGCCCAAGAGCTTAAAGTCAAGGATGATGATGCCTCCAGAAGTTCCTTTATTGTACAGGATTGTTTTGGCTATTCTGGGTTTTTTATTTTTTCATATGAAGTTGATTATTGTTCTTGCAAAGTCTGTGAAGAATTGTGTTGGTATTTTGATAGGGATTGCATTGAATCTATAGAATGCTTCTGGTAGAATTGCTATTTTTATTATGTTGATCCTACGTATCCAAGAGCATGGGAGATCTTTCCATTTTCTGGTATCTTCTTCAATTTCTTTCTTCAAAGACTTAAAGTTCTTGTGGAATAGGTTTTTCACTTCTGTAGTTGGTGTTACCCCAAGATATTTTACGTTATTTGTGGCTATTGTAAAAGGTGATGTTTCTTTGATTTCTTTCTCAGCTTCTTTATCATTTGTATATAGGAAGACTACCGATATTTTTGAATTGATCTTTTATCATGCCACATTACTGAAGGTATTTATCAGCTGCAGGAATTCCCTAGTAGAGTGTTTGGGGTCACTCATATATACTATCATATCATCTACAAATAACGAAAGTTTGACTTTATGCTTCCCAATTTGAATCCCCTTGATCTCCTTTTGTTTTCTTATTGCTATAGTCAGAACTTCAAGAACTATGTTGAATAGATATGGAGAGAGTGGCCAACCTTGTCTTGTTCCTGATTTTAGTGGAATATCTTTGAGTTTCTTCCATTTAATTTGATGTTGACTGTCGGCTTGCTGTATATTGCTTTTATTATATTTAGATATGTTCCTTGTATCCCTGATCTCTCCAAGACCTTTATCATGAGGGGGTGTTAGATTTTGTTGAAAGCTTTTTCAGCATCTAATGAGATGATAGTTTGTTTTTTTTCTTTCAGTTTATATATATGATGGATTACATTGATAGATTTTCATATGTTGAACCATCCCTACATTTCTGGGATGAAGCCAACTTGAGCATGGTGGATGATTTTTTTGATGTGTTCTTGGATTCAGTTTGCCAGTATCTTATTGAGTATGTTTGCATCTATGTTCTGTATATTGATCTTTAATTCTCTTTTTTGGTTGAGTCTTTGTGTGGTTTTGGTATCAGGGTAACTGTAGCCTCTTAAAAAGAGTTTGGCAATGTTTCTTCTGTTTCTATTATGTGGAACACTTTGAGGAGTATAGGTATTAGCTCTTCTTGGAAGTTCTGGTAGATTCTGCACTAAAATCATCCAACCCTGGGTTTTTTTGGTTAGGAGGATTTTGATGACAGTTTCTATTTCCTTGCAGTTTATAGGTCTATTTAAATTGTTCACCTGGTCTTGATTTAATTTTCGTATATGGCATCTATATAGGAAACTGTCCATTTCTTTTCCGTTTTCCAATTTTGTGGAGTACAGGTTTTTGTAGTAAGACCTAATAATTCTCTGAATTTTCTCAGTGTCTGTTGTTATGTCTCCCTTTTCATTTCTGATTTTGTTAGTTTGGATGTTCTTTCTCTGCCTTTTCATTATTTTGGATAAGGGTTTGTCTATCTTGTTGATTTTTTTTAAAGAACCAGCTCTTTGTCTCATTGATTCTTTGTTTCTATTTTATTGATTTCAGTCCTCAATTTGATTATTTCCTGTCTTCTACTCCTCCTGGGTGAGTCTGCTTCTTTTTGTTCTAGAACTTTCAGGTGTGCTGTTAAGTTGCTAATGTGAGTTTTCTCTATGTGGGCACTTAGTGCTATGAACTTTCCTCTTAGCACTGCCTTCATAGTGTCCCATAGGTTTGGGTATGCTGTGCCTTCATGTTCTTTGAATTCTAGAAAGTCTTTTCTTTCTCTCTTTCTTTCTTTCTTTCTTTCTTTCTTTCTTTCTTTCTTTCTTTCTTTCTTTCTTTCTTTCTTTTCTTTCTTTCTTCCTTGACCCAGAGGTGGTTCAGTAGTTCACTGTTCAATTTCCATGAGTTTGTAGGCTTTCTGAGAGTAGTGTTGTTGTTAAATTCTAACTTTACTCCATGATGATCCGATAAGACACAGGTGGTTACTCCAATTTTTTTTTTGTATCTGTGGAGGTTTTCTTTGTTACCGAGTATGTGGTCAATTTTAGAGAAGGTTTCATGAGGTGCTGAGAAGAAGGTATATTCTGTTGTGTTTGAATAGAATGTTCTATAGATGTCTGTTAAGTACATTTGTATCATGACATCTGATAGTTCTATTAATACTCTTAAGTCTCTGTCTGGTTGATCTTCCCATTGGCTAGAGTGGAGTGTCTCTACTATTAGTGTGTAGGGTTTGATGTGCAATTTGATTTTTAGTAATGTTTCTTTTACATATGTGGTTGCTCTTGTATTAGGGGCATAAATGTTCAGGATTGAGATTTCATCTTGATGGGTTGTTCCTGTTTTGAGTATAAAGTGTCCTTCTTCATCTCTTCTGATTGATTCTAGTTTGAAATCTATTTTTTTTGATATTAGGATAATTTTACCTGCCTGTTTCTCAGGTCGATTTGATTGGAAAACTTTTTCCCAACCCTTTACTCTGAGGTAATGTCTTTTTTGAGGTTGAAGTTTGTATGTTCCTTGTACACTGCAGAAGGCTGGATCCTATTTTCATATCCATTCTCTTAGCCTGTGTTTTTTATGGATGAACTGAGTCCATTGATAGTAAGAGATACTAATGATCAGTGATGGTTAATTCCTGTTATATTTTTGGTGGTAGTGGTGTGTGTTTCCCTTATTAGGGTTTTGCTGATGGGAGGTTATTTGTTGCCTGTTTTTGTGGGTACAGTTAGCTTCCTTGGGTTCAGGTTTTCCTTCTAGTACTTTCTGTGGGACTGGGTTTGTGGATACATATTTTTTAAAATCTGGTTTTGTCATGGAATATCTTGTTTTCTCCATCGATGGTGATTGAAATCTTTGCTGGGTATATTAGTTTGGGCTTGCATCCATGGTCTCTTAGTGTCTGCAGTACATCTTCCAAGGACCTTCTGGCTTTCATGGTTTCCATTGAATAATCAGGTGCAATATAATACTCAAAATGCAAAACATACAGAATAAAGAAAGAATATTAAGAGCTGCAAAGGAAAAAGGTCAAGTAACACATGAAGGTAGACCTAATATTAATAGAACAGATGCATTGATTAATAGCTGAACTCTGCTCTCAGTCAGCTACAGTGTGGATAAGCTACAAGGACACACCTGTCTCAAAGCCACGTCCTTGCATTCTCACCAGGATATACTGAAATCCTCAGAAACAAATCTTTTTTCTCTCAACAAGAAAATCTAAGAAAATATTAGGAGAAATTATTGTGAATTCTGTGAGCTCATTTTGAAAATCACAATGATACACCTCTAAAAAACAAACCCGATATTGCAGAATTATCAGTTGTTTCATCTTTAAGAAAAATTGGAAAGCATTTACCAGGGTTATTACAAAACTATGGGGTGTTTGGCCCTAAATCAGCAGGGGTTTGTCAGTTGCCCAGTGAAGAACCATAGGGCAGAGGGAATTCCCTGGGGGGTAACACTCACAAAGTTAATAAAGAGCAAATGAACTCATGTATAAAATTAGGAAGAAAACCTGGGAAGAATAAATGCCACATCATAAATATGACTCCGGGGGGGGGGGAGAGATGACTCAGAGGTTAAGCGTACTGATTGCTCTTTTAGAGGTCCTGAGTTCAATTCCCAACAACCACATGGTGGCTCACAATGATCTGTAATGAAATCTGCTGCTTGTTTCTGGCTTGCAGGTATACATGCAGACAAAACACTGTCTAAATAATAAACAAACAAACAAATAAATGTGACTCAGTTGTGGAAGTAAAAGAATTAATATAGAGAATCGGTAATGCAACCATGGAGCTGTTAGAAGAGAAGAAATCAGGGTCCCAAATCTTACTGAAGATAAAGAAAAGATTTTTCACATGAGAAGTACTGTACACACTTCTGCTTGGCCGACAGCTAGGCTGTTTTTCCAGCATTCTACTTTTTGTTGGACATTTTAATCCCTGGATTTTATTCTTTCAACATTTTTGATATGTACTAAATCATAGCTTATGAATTTCAAATGCTTTGCACAGTACAGGTTCTAGATAAGTATTTATTTACTTAGACATATATCTGAAGGCACACACTCTAAAATGTATCGAAATAAGAAATACGTGTTCTTGATCAACACATAATAGATTTGAAGCTAAAAAAGTGGAAAGGAAGGAAAAAGAAAGAGGTAGTAGATGAGGAGGGGAGAAAGCAAAAGAATGAAAAATATTTTATGTTCAAAGTCTTATGGTACATGTAACACATTTAAGTTAAAAACAAATAAGCAGAGAAATTTTTTGGTAAGATAGAGTAGATAGAAGGATCTCATAGCGAAGTGATTTCTAAATACGTGTGTGTGTGTGTGTGTGTGTGTGTGTGTGTGTGTGTGTGTGTGTGTGTTGTCTTGTTTACTTTTCTATTGCTATGATAAGACACCATGGCTAATGAAACTCACAGAAGGAAGAGTTTATTTGGGACTTACAACTCTCGAGGAATTGGAGTCCATCATCTTTTCAGGGCATGGCAGCCTGCACGATACTGGAGCAGCAGCTGAGAGCTCACTTTGCTGTTCACAAACAGTAAGTTGAGGGCACAGTGGAAATGGCAGGAGGGTTTGAACCCTCAAGCTGGCTTCTAGTGACACATATTTTCTAACAGTGCCACACCTCCTAATCCTTTCCAAACAGTTCACCAACTGGGCACCAAATTTTCAAACATATGATCATGTACCCATTCTCATTCAAACAAACTAGTGTATTCTACTCCCTGCTCCCCCATAGACTGTGACCAGATCATAATGTAAAATACAGTTAGTCCAAATTCAAGTTTCCACACTTTCAGTCTCAACATTTTAAAAGGCCAAACGCTCTTCTGAGACCGAAGACAGTCTCTTAACTGCAAGCCCGTGAAATCAAAAGACAAATTGCAAACTTCCAATACACAGCTGTGCGTAGTATGTTCACTACCATGCCAGATGGGAAGAATGAGGGCGTGGTGAGGAAAGGGTAAGCCTAAACAAAACTGAAACACCAAATTCTTTAGTCCCATGATCAACACCAAAGGGCTTAGCTGCTGTATCAAGCTCTGCTGCCGTCACATTTCATCATGTCCCATCCCTGATTGCCGCTCTCGGCAGATATCCCCTGACTATGGCCCCTTTTTAACATCGTGAGGGCTCCAAGTCAACCCAGGATTTACTTCAGAGCCCCAAGCAAAGGCTTCTCAAGGCCGCCTTCCCTCTCAGAGACTTCATACAAGGACTTCCCTGATACACACTGCCTGGCATCAGTGGATCTACTTAACCACGGAGGCAGAGTACCAAACCCTTGTACTCACATGCCTCTAAAGCTAGAAGAACCAGAGAACCACGTGCGAAATCTGGCAAGTTCCGCTGCCCACTTGGGAGGGAGCCTGACCTCTGTGAAGCACACTTGCAGAAGCTGTTTGTTGTGTCTTTCTAGGAACAGGGAAGTACTGAGGCCTTTTCCTTTTCTAACTTGGAATCTTACTGGGTGGTGTCTTGCCCTGAGAGCATCCTTCCTATTATCCCAATGCATTTCAAAAATAATCTTGGTCCTTCTAATTGCTCTCAGCACAAACCACAGCTATGGTGTTCTTTTTCTCTTTAAACTTTTTTTTGCCCCACTTGCTTGATTTCATTGTAGATATGTACAAGAGTGATTAGTAATAGCCATGTGACTGAGAGTCAATATTAAGTCAATAGTAAGCTGTCTTGAAATCTTCCTCACCAAAAAAAAAAAAAAATATTCTATTACTCTTAGCCTCAGGCAAGATTGTAGGACAAGAGCACAAAGCAGCCACATTCTTTGCCAAGATATCACAAGAATGGTATCTAACCCAATTGCTAATATTGATTCTCTTTGAAAATCCTTGAGCTGGGTCTCCATAGTTACTTCCCATTGCTCTCAGCTCTAATGTCTTCCAAGCTCCTACTTGAATTGCCCATCAAATCTCACTTACAATGCTCAACCACTTTCCTAGTCCAGCGTCCGAAATTCTTTCACATTCCTCTAAAACAATAACCAGGCCTGTCACAACAGTATTCAGTTCTTTGTTACCAACTCTGCCATGGTTACTTTTCTATCACTGTGACAAAGTACCATCACCAAGAGACTCATAGATGGAAGGTTTATTTGGGGCATAGAGTCCCAGGTGGATAGAAGCCCATCACCATCATAGCAGGGGCACAGCAGAAAGTAGGCAGGGATGGTGCTAGAGCAGCTGCTGAGAATTCACACTTCATTCCCCACACATGAAGTTGAAAGCACGTTGGCAATGAGAGGAATCTTCTGAAACCTGAAGCCAGGCCCTAGTGGCACGTCTCCAACAAGGCTATCCCTCTAATCTATCTCCAAGAGTTTCGCCAACTGAGCAGTAAGTTTTAAACACATGAGCCAGTGGGGGCGATTCTTATTCAAACCATCATGTGAGGGGGAGGGAGAAAGACAGGGTGTGGAGGGGAAGGAAGGGGGCAGGGACAGTGGTGATCGTAGAGCTAACAGAAGGATGCAAGCATAAGCAACATGAGGCTGATGACTCTTCACGCTGTGTGTGAAATATGCTCTCTGTGTACTCTTTTGTAGGCGGAGGCTGCTTGTTGGTTCCCAGCCGCCCAGACCAAAATAATCACATAGAAACTAGATTAGTTAAAACATTGCTTGGCCTATTAAATCGGGATTCTTATTAACTAAGTCTTTCATCTTAAATTAACCTAACCCTATTATTCTGTATTTTCTCATGAGGATAGTGGTTTGCCAGTAAGGTTCTGGGGTGTCTGTCTCCTTGGGCAGCTACATGGAATCTACTATGCGTACTCTCTCTTTACATCTCTGTTCAGATTTTCAGCCTGGATTTACTCTGTTAAGCCTTTGGTTGAAAGCAGCCAATGGCAATAAAATGTATTTACAGGGAACAGAGGGCAATCCCACATCACCTCCCCTTTTTCTGTCTAATTAAAAAGGAAGGTTTGAACTTTAACATAGCAAGATTACATAGAACAAAGCAGTTATCAAGCAAGAATTACAGTTGTAATATTTAGTCTTGCACTGAACCTGATGTTGCTGGATTTGTTTTTGTTTCTAACAAAGAATGCTTATGATTGTAGTGATATTTGTTGTAGGTGTCCATTGTTTGTTCCTGGCTGCTCAGACCTGAAATAACCACACAGAAATTGTATTAATTAAATCATTGCTTGGCCCATTAGCTCTAGCTTCTTATTGACTAACACTTACATCTTGATTTAACTCATTTCCATTAATCTGTATACTGCCATGTGGCTTAGTGGGTAAAATTCCATCTGGTGTCTGTCTCTGGCAGAGCTGCATGGCTTCTCCAAACTCTGCCTTCCTTCTCTCAGCATTCAGTTTAGTTTTCCCCTCCTAGCTCTGCTCTTTTGCCCTATCACAGTCCAAGACAGTTTCTTTATTAACCAATGGTGTTCACAGCATATGGAGGGGAATTCCCCTTGGATATTGACCTATATAGCAACTAGCCCAAATAGCTCTGCATTAGCTCCCTGTAGTCTACAAAGATGATATATACTATAGGTAGCAGTGTGGGCAATTGTTTACAGCTGAATGCATTCTGACACTGAAATCTGCATGAGAAAATGGAACAAACAGATAATAGAGAGCAACTCTATGTGTCTTTCCTGTTTTTCCCAGGTTAAGTAGGTTGTACAAGAATAGAAGGGCCAGGGAAAACTGAAGGACTAAATATTTCTACTTTCCAATTAGGTACATTTTGCTTTGTTTGGCACTAGTGGTTGTACTTATATGGTGTTGGGACATCTGGTTTTACTCTCCCTATCAGATTTGATTTTCATGTGTAACAAATATGAATATAATTTACTGAATCCACGTGCAACCCCAGAAAGTAGCTTTTCAGTGAACAGCGATAAAGCTGATGGCACTCTCATTATATCTCGGCTGATTTTTATCTATGTCAGGTGTCAACACTGTCCTGTCCTTTCTTTCCCACAAAACAGAAATCACTCAAAGACAGTTTCATGTTACTGGTCTCTCAAGTTCAGCAGTGCTTAGCAACTGCTTTATAAAGCCGTATCTATCCATCTATGATTGTACACGACCTCTGCAAAATTGCTGATCCCTTATTAAATTTAGAAATTTACCCTGCATGCCAGTCTTCTCTTTAGATTCTCAAGCCTATGTTGTAGAGTGATTGCAACAATTATTTTTTCAAAGCAAGTCACATGAACAACTGAACGATCATAAAGGTATTTGTATGAAATACAGACATCAATAGATTCTAAAGCAATGGTTCTCAACCTTCCTAATGCTGTCACCCTTTTATACAGTGCCTCAGGCTGTGGTGATCCCCCCAATCATAAAGTTATTTTCATTGCTATTTCATAACTGTAAGTTTGCTACTATTATGAATCATAATGTAAATATCCAATATGCAATTTGAAAAAGGGTTGGAACCCAACAGTTGAGAATCACTGTTCTGAAAGATAAATTGGAGTATTTCTATCAGTGGTGGCTGAGTAGTCAATTCTGTACTACTGAATGAATTACCTATTTAGTAGGCCATAAATGACCTCTCTAATGACATTTCTGTAGCAAAACTGCTCATTTTCACTGAAAGTATAACTATGCTTCCAACTTAGAAATTATACCTACCATAATCTAAAATCTACACAGAAAATTCTTAAATTCACAGAGAAATAAAGACATTGATTTCTTTCTTTTCCCATTACATCTATGATAAAATTACTTTTTAAAATAAATAAATTGGTTTTCATGCTGGATACAGCACAATGCAGTTTGAAATTAGATTTTCTAAACCTTGTAAAATGGATACTGAATTTCAATAATTCCCTTTAGAACAGAAATAGCACCCTGGAAAGCATAAGACTTAATACATTGTTACGATTATCTCTCTCATGACTGCTTAACATAGAGGTTAGCAGTTAAGTGAATTTGCTGTTAACTTTAAATTCTATGTTGTCCATTCAAAATAGTTCCCTCTCAGTCCTGGCATATAACTAACTCATTGTGAAACCCTTGCCCAGCACTTTCGAAGATGGGTGGGGGAGAGGGTATTCAATCTACTGTTTGTAAAGTTTTATCTCCTTTTCTCTATAGTTGTAAGTTTTAATCAGTGTGAGATATGTATCGTATCCTTGAAAGGAGCAGACATTATTATGCATTGTATTGCAAACATGGTTGTTTTCCTGTCTTAAGGGAACTCACAGAGCATGTGTTCCTAAGGGGATGTCTGTGGATTAAAGACATATAGGAAGGTGAGAGAAAGCAGTATGCATGAGATTTTATGGTCAGGCCCAGACTGCAACTGAAGGGGGGGAAACAAACAACAAAAGAACCAAATGAAGCAAAATAACACAACAACGAAAAGCCACAACCATAAGGTTATTGTAGATTTTCTGAATGGTTCTTGGAATTGAGTGATAGCAGCTCTTACATTGCATCAAATCATGAGCACTATTTTCTCACAACTTTCTTGAGTAGACGACTGTACCCGAAAGCAAGTGATTCCTATCTGTTATATTTCCCTCCTTCCTTCCAAGTGTTTAAAGTCCCCTTCTACCCAATTCCTTTCTTTCCTCATTTCCTCATTTCTGCCTTTTCTATCCTTTAAAACAAAGCATGGCTCTGCCATAACCCCAATATTTCCCTGTAGCAAGAGTCTTGGAAGTGTGTTTGTGAATGGGTAAGAAAAATTTTTAATGATTTCTTCCATACAGTACCTTATGTGTCTGTATTATAATATGCATGACTTGTGATATATTGCACATTTTTTCATATATCTATTGTATCTCTGCTGGATTGCACCATTAATCATTTAAGTAATAGAGATCCCAGAAATAGCTACACACACTTACACACAAGCATGAACACATGACCCCTTGCCTATTGAATTTCTAGGACATTTTAAGGATACATTTTACATATTGGCTGTGTGGTTCAATTTGTTTAGATCACTATTTTGATAAGCTGTAAGAGCAATTTTGTTCATATTCCACCAGACCACACCTTCAGATGTATCATTATTCCTGACCTCTATTGGGCTTTCCTTCATTCTGCTTTTGGACATTATTATGGTCGTGTGGAAAAGAGCCTCCATGTGTTGTATGGAGAAGGACAGCATTGTAGAAAGGATGTTTTACTCTTATTCGCAGTTATTTTCACTCTCTACAGCTGCCCTTCACCTTTCATGCTGAGCATTGGCATGACCCAGCCCATTTTGACTTATCTACTGTCACGTTCTGGCAGCGGCATTAGTGTAACATTCTACGAAGGAAGACCTGTACCACTTTCATCGTCTCCATTGGAGAGAAAAGTCTAACTTGCTTTAACTAAGCTCTTACTATTCTTTTATCTGTCGAGTATATATTTCATTATATGTATCCTGTAAATGATGATCATCTATAATAGGTATATACCTGTGATACATTATATGTATCCTGTAAATGATGATCATCTATAATAGGTATATACCTGTGATACATTATATGTATCCTGTAAATGATGATCATCTATAATAGCTATATACCTGTGAAATAACTAACGTGCTCATGCTTTTGTGGTAGAGGCACTTTCCAGGCATGAGACGAGGTGAAGACTGAGAACTTGAAAATAAATGAAATAAAACAGTCAGTGAAAGACAGTGCCACATGATGACACCAACGTGGGACATGCAAAAAAGCTGAACTGAAGAGCAGAAAGTCCAGTAAGAAAATGGAAGTGATCAAGGCATCCATGAATGAATTGATGTTGGGTAGATATTTGACAAGGGATATGACATTTCTACCAAAGAGTAGAAATAAATTCTAAAAATCCATTTAAAAGTTTGGTGACTACAGTTAATAAGATTCAGTTGCATATTTATGTCCTTTTTGCTGATTTCCTAAAAATTCTTCTTACTAAAATAAAGATTACCTGCTCATATTTTACTCTCTTCCTTTCAACTATGAAAATTGTACAGTAATTATCTATGTTATATTTGATTTCATCAGAAATTATTCCTCAAATTTTAAGAGGACATTTCAGCTAAGATAGGATTAACTATGTTTTAGACATAAATATCACAAGATTTTCCAATTTACCCTAACTTTAAACAGCTAATGCTATTTATAAATGTCCAACCAAGTGTTTTCTCATTCTGAAATATTCTTTTTCCTCAGACGTCTTTAGAGAGTGCACCTTCACAGACTGTTTTATTTGCAGTACAAAACCTTGCTGTGCTCATGATAAGCAGAGCAGCTGAACAGAACGAAGCTTGTCTGCCAACAAGAATAGGGTTCTTCCATATAATCAACCCTACCCCCCATTGTCACTTAACTCCTCCAACTAGAAACATTAGGAACCTGTGATACACACCATTTAGGTGCTTTAAACATCTTTCTAAGTGAGGCCTTAAGCTCCTAGTAGCTCATGGAATAAGCAGAAAAGAAGCTTTTTATCTACAACTCAGTAAAAATAGTTGGTGAAGAAGAAATTTTAAGTAATGTTGAATAGAGACCCATCTAATTATGGTGTTTGTGTCATAACTGGCAATGCGGCTGATGATCGTAAGTATTTTTAGCCCTTCACATCATTAGCACTAATCACTTAAATGCCATACCCATCTTGATGGGGAAAATGGAGCAAATGACTATCATCTAAGTGAAAATCACTTAGAGAAAGTCGGTTTCCTATCCCAAATAACATTGTTTCGATGCAAAGGAGGAAAAAAAATCTCATTAGTAGTCATAGAACATTCATTGCCAAGCCATTCTCATTCCCTGGAGGTGGAAAAAGACTTTTTAAAAATCATTAGGAGTAATGACAGCCAAACAACCATAGAATGGACTCACAGCCCGCAGGAGAATGGGAGGTATGTGCATCAAAATAATGAGAATTGTTCAAATTACTTCCAGCAGTATGTTTGTTTGTGATATGTGTACATATTAATCAAGAATGACACTACAGATCTAGGTTTGGTGTTTTTGTGGTTAACTATCTTGTTTCCCAGTAAGAAATAGTCAAAATTCAATCATTCTATTGTATTGCTCAACTACAAACATTTTATTTTTATTTCTTATATTTCAACCACTTTCCATTTCTTTCTCTACTTATGTTTTGATTATTTAGGCCTCAAATTTTCATATCTGCTAGCCTATTTCATTCTTAGAGTTTCTTTCCTTAGCTATAATTTATATTTTTTTCACTCTGAAATTTAGGTAATTACATAACCTCCCAAATTTTACATTCAAAAGTTAACATCATATAACTTTAAACAAATGAATATGTATGTATTCATATGTATTTGTACACCAAATAAATTAATAAATTAATACATCTATAGTAGATTTTCCCCTTTCATTCCTTAGTGGTGTAGATGAATATCCATGTTCCCCTGAAGTTAATAAGCTGAAATCCAAACATAATGCCAATTTTGTTTTTTTTTAAAGATTGGATATGAATCAGATCATTTATATACAGTCCATACTAATGGTATTAGTGAACTCATAACAGGAAAAATGAGAAAAGTTCCATTCCTTCAGTCATACCAATATGTAACTTGCAGGCCTACACACTACAAAGATGATCGTCATCTGAACCCTGAGCTGCTGGCGTCCTTACTGTTCAGCTCATCTGAACCCCAAACAGCTGGCGTCCTTACTGTATAGATTATCTGAACCCCAAGCAGCTGGTATCCTTACTGTATAGATCATCTAAATTCTAGAAAGCTGGCATCTTTACTGTATAGATCACCTGAACCCTAAACAGCTGGCGTCCTTACTGTATAGATTATCCAAACCCCAAACGACTGGTTTCCTTACCTTATTGATCGTATGTTTTGGAAATGTAAGAAATGAGTGCCTGTCACTTTAACCACTAAGTCTACGGCTGCTGTTATAGCAGCTTAAGATGATTAAGACTCTTTTAAAATGTTTTTGTTGTTGTTGTGAGGTTTGTGGTTTACTTAATCATTTTACATTTCTACGAAGAAAAATAACATGTTACTGAGTTTTACTTCTGTTGTCTCTTTAGAAGGGAATATATAAGGCTCTATTTTAAGCTCCCTACCTGCTCAGCCACGCCTACATGGAGCTAAGGAGTCATTTGGGAGCTGTTACTTCCTCTATATTTTTAGTTAAAAGATCTGCTGTGGTCTGAAGATTGTTGGTTTGAGGGTAGAGTAAGGTGCTGCTTTTCTCAGTGGAGTTGGCCAATGAACTAGCTCAGTGGCAAAGCATCCACTTAAGAAACTGAAAGTGTTGAGTTCCATCCACAGGTCACTCTGGAAAGAGGAATGCAAACAACACATAATAGCAAATAAAGAGGAAAAGGAAATTTAACAGCAAGTGAAACAGTAACAACCACAGCACTAAGAACACCAGAGGAAAACAATAAACATATTATTATGTGTGCTAGATCGGGGTGAAAAATAAAATAAAACCAAACTACAATATTGTCTTAGTTACAAGAAAAAAAAAAGACACCATGCTCTGACCTAAGGCAGAGTTGACTGGAGGCTTGCTTACAGCTTCAGATGGTGGAGTCCATGGCATCATGGCAGGAACACGGAAGCAGGCAAGCAGGCCAGGTACTAGAGCAGTAGCTGAGAGCTCACATCTTGAGACACAGCCACAAGGCAGAGAGTGTTAACTTGGGATGGTGTAGAAACCATTTGAAACCTGAAAGCCCTGCCACCAGGAGCAGGCCTCTCCCAACAAGAACACATCTAACTCTTCCCAAACAGTTAGATGGATGGACACCAGGGATTCAAATTCATGCACACTTGGGGACCATTCTCATTCAAGCCAACCACAATACTGTTAAGAAGTTGGGGCTCATTAGGTACCTGTAAACTGCCATTTTCTCACTCCTTGAGTTTCAGTTTTGGATTACGCATATTGAAGTTATAGAAGCATGGAACAATCTTCAAGAATATTGTTCAACATGTATAGGCATCTAGAGGGGAAGCCAATGTATCAAATATAGTAGTTATTTACTCTGCAAACACATATATACATGTACTTATACCACATCATTATATTTTAAAATAACTATGACATAGATGCCATATTTAAGCATGAGTATCTCTACTAAACTTGTATTGTACATATGGGACATATTTTTTGCTATTTTAAAACCTTATTGATTTTTTTATGTTGTTTCTCCATTTGAATAGCCTAAAATGAGCTGAGTCAAGAATATGCAATTAATTCTTGACTTCTTTCCAAGATCCCATGCTTTACAAGAGTTCTCATAAAAATGGCATTCTTAGTGTCTAGTATCCTAGGGAATATTTTCTAATGGCATACTACAATATCTAAGACTCAAAAACATGCACCGAATTGATTTGATTGACAGTGCCAGGTATGTGGAATGCTTTGTAGAACTCTAGCTTGCCAAACCACTGTCTTCTCATCATTTGAAGATTAATTCTCAGATGTTTTGATTTCACTTCCAGATGTGGCCAAAAGTAGCTCATAATCTTCCTGCCATTTCTTTTCTCCTCATCACTCTTAGGGATGAGGCCTTCTTCAACTACAGGCTTGAAGTAAGTAATACATTCTTTGGTAGATTATAAGGCCTGTAAATATTCTAGAGCCTTCGATATTTCATTACTTTTTAGGGTTATTAATTAAACCAATCTAGCCATTTTGATGAATTACTGTAAATTTCCTGATAGTAAGGGCAGTGTTTAACTCAGCATTATGTTTTAGTATATTTTCACAAACAGTCAGAAAACCAACCAATAATTTGGGGTGACATTGGGGATTGTTTTTAAAAATGTGAGTGGGTGTTTTGCTTCCATGTAAGTCTGTTCACCATGTGCATGCCTGGTGCCTGCCTTTGGGCTGCAGAATAGGGTGTTGGATCTTCTGGCGCTGGAGTTACAGATGATTGTGATTTCCCAAAGGGTGCTAGAAATTCAACTCCAGTTCTCTGAAAGAGCAGCCAGAGATCCTAATAACTGAGCCTTCTCTCCATCCCCAGTAATTGGAGGTTTGTATTAGTGGAAAGTGAATTTGTAATCTCTCATCTTTTTATTGCTTGTGTTTTTTGCTTCAGACACATTTAAGTATTAAAGTCAGTAAATACACATAATGGTCTTATTGACAGCTGCCGAAGTCTGAAATTCACTTTTAATGTATATTTTCTTAATTTATAAGTGTGTGTACAATTGGAGGACTTTTGATCCACATGGTTTCATTGATTCCTATGAATTAAAATGTGAGAACGTTCACTGTAAGAGCTCTTTGAAGTTCAGGGAGATGTTAACAGCCCATTTAAGCCTTTTTACCTTTAAACTAGCATTACATTTTGCCAAGAATAAACAAAGATAAACAGCTACAGGTCAGGGGTGAAATTTCCACATGTTCATATTTTCCCATTTTCTAAACTTTACAGTAAAAGAAATCCCCTTTTCTTTAGCTTCAAGCAGAGTATGAACAAGTGGAATATGGTTAGGGATGGCCACCCACATCTTCATTCACTGACTTTTACTACTTAACAATGTGGCTACTCTATTTGTCAACAGAATTTTGCATACAAGATATGATCTTTCAATGATTTACACACTAGTAATGTTTTATATGAGATACTGATATGACTGAAAAAACCATAGACTTTATTTACTTGTTTTATTTCACAGCTTATGATACCTTGTGAAAACTATTATTTTTTTCCCTTGGCACTAAGTCTCAAGAATAAAGAGAGAAGAATCTACTTAAGAACAAGTAGAACAAAGAAAGACTGTTAGATCCCTTAGTGCCACAAACAAAAACAAAGCAGAACAACCAGACAGTTAATGCATTAGAGAAAGCACAGCATTTCCTTCTTAGGAACTAAGTTCCTAAAAATCAGACAACCAAGGGTGTTTTGTCCAATACAGTAGCACACTTCTTTTTTCTTTTTCAGTGTATTTATTTTTTTTCCTTTCAAAAATTTCCACTTCCTCCCCTCCTCCCATTCACCTCCCGCTTCCCCACTCACCCTCCCCCCTCCACCTCCAGCCTTAGGAGAGGGCAGGGTACCCTGCCCTGTGGGAAATCCAAGGGCCTCCCTACTCCATCCCGTCCTAGGAAGGTGTGCATCCAAATAGACTAGGGTCACAAAAAGCCAATACATACAGTAGAAACAAGTCCCAGTGCCATTATCAATATCTTCTCAGTCAGCCACATTCAGAGAGTCCGGTTTGATCACATGTTCGTTCAGTCCCAGTCCAGCTGGATTTGGTGAGCTCCCATTCGTTCAGGCACACTGTCTCAGTGGGTGGACCAACCCCTCGCGGTCCTGACTTCTTGCTCATCTTCTCCCTCCTTCTGCTCTTCAACTGGACCTTGGGAGCTCAGTCCAGTGCTCTGGTGTGGGTCTCTGTCTCTTATCTCCATCCATCGCCGGAAGAAGATTCTATGGTGATATTCGAGATAATCATCAGTGTGATTATGGGGCAAGGCCAGTTCAGGCACCCTCTCCTCTTCTGCCCAAGGACCTAGCTGGGGACATCCCCGTGGATACCTGGGATCCCCTCTAGAGCCACGTCTCTTGCCAATCCAAAAATGGCTTCCTTAATGTAGGCTTCTCTGCTCCTATATCTGCCCTTTCTTCATCTCAACCCTCCCACTCCCCCAAGCTCTCCCCAATCATTCCCTTCTCCCTTCTCTCTACCCCTCTCCCTTTCCCCCAACCGCACTTCCACCCCTACCTCCCCCATGCTCCCAACTTTTGCCCTACGATCTTGTCTGCTTCCAATTTCCAGGAGGATCTATATATGTTTTCCTTTGGGTTCACCTTGCTATTTGGCTTCTCTAGGCTTGTGAACTATAGGCTCAATGTCCTTTTCTTATGGCTAGAGTCCACTAATGAGTGAGTACATACTATATTCATCTTTTTGGGTCTGGGTTATCTCACTCAGGATAGTGTTTTCTATTTCCATGCATTTGCATGCAAAATTCAAGATGTCATTGGTTTTTTGTTTTTTTTTACCACTGAGTACTCTAATTTGTATATATTCCACACTTTCTTTATCCATTCTTCCATTGAGGGGCATCTAGGTTGTTTCTGGGTTCTGGTTATTACAAATAATGCTGCTATGAACATAGTTGAACAAATGCTTTTGTAGTATGATTGGGCATCTCTTGGGTATATTCCCAAGAGTGGTATTGCTGGATCCTGAGATAGGTTGATTCCCAATTTCCTAAGAAACCACCACACTGATTTCCAAAGTGGTAGTACAAGTTTGCATTCCCACCAGCAATGGATGAGAGTTCCCCTCACTCCACATCCTCTTCAACATAGGCTATCATTGGTGTTTTTGATTTTAGCCATTCTGACAGGTGTAAGATGGTATCTCAAAGTTGTTTTGATTTGCATTTCCCTGATCACTAAGGAAGTTGAACATGACCTTAAATATCTTTTGGCCATTTTAACTTCTTCTGTTGAGAATTCTCTGTTCAGATCATTACCCCATTTTTTAATTGAGTAATTTAGCATTTTAATGTCTAGTTTCTTGAGTTCTTTATATATTTTGGAGATCAGACCTTTGTCCGATGTGGGGTTAGCGAAGATCTTCTGCCATTCAGTAGGATGCCTTTTTGTCTTAATGACAGTGTCCTTTGCTTTACAGAAGCTTCTCAGTTTCAGGAGGTCCCATTTATTCATTGTTGCTCTTATTGTCTGTGCTACTGGGGTTATACGTAGGAAGTGGTCTCCTGTGCCCATGTTTTGCAGGCTACTTCCCACTTTCTCTTCTATCAGGTTCAGTGTGGTCAGATTTATATTGAGATCTTTAATCCATTTGGTCTTGAGTTTTGTGCATGGTGGTAGATATGGATCTATTTTCATTCTTCTACAGGTTGACCTCCAGTTATACCAGCACCATTTGTTGAAGATGCCTTCTTTCTTCCACTGTATAATTTTAGCTCCTTTGTCCAAAATCAGGTGTTCATAGGTTTGTGGGTTAATATCCGGGTCTTCGATTTGATTCCATTGGTTGGCGTCTCTGTTTTTATGCCAATACCAAGCTGTTTTCATTACTATAGCTCTGTAATAGTTTGAAGTCAGGGATGGTAATGCCTCCGGCAGTTCCTTTATTGTATAGGATTGTTTTAGCTATCCTGGGTTTTTTGTTTTTCCATATGAAGTTGATTATTGTTCTCTCAAGGTCTGTGAAGAATTTTGTTGGGATTTTGATGGGGATTGCATTGAATCTGTAGATTGCCTTTGGTAGAATTGCCATTTTTACTATGTTGATCCTACCAATCCAAGAGCATGGGAGATCCTTCCATTTTCTGGTGTCTTCTTCAATTTCCTTCTTCAAAGCCTTAAAGTTCTTGTCAAATAGATCTTTCACTTCCTTGGTTAGTGTTACCCCAAGAAACTTTTATGCTATTTGTGGCTATCGTGAAAGGTGATGTTTCTCTGATTTCCCTCTTTGTTTCCTTATTCTTTGTTTATAGGAAGGCTACTCATTTTTTTGAGTTGATTTTGTATCCTGCCACATCACTGAAGGTATTTATCAGCTGTTGAAGTCCTTTGGTAGAGTTTTTGGGGTCACTGATGTACACTATCATATCATCTGCAAATAACAAAAGTTTGACTTCTTCCTCTCCAATTATAATCTCCTTGATATCCTTATGTTGTCTTATTGCTATTGCTATAACTTCAAGCACTATGTTGAAAAGATATGGATAGAGTGGGCAGCCTTGTCTTGTTCCTGATTTTAGTGGAATGACTTTGAGTTTCTCTCCATTTAATTTGATGTTAGCTGTTGGCTTGCTGTATATTGCTTTTATTATATTTAGATATGATCCTTGTATCCCTAATCTCTCCAAGACCTTTATCATAAGGGGGTGTTGAATTTTGTCAAATGCTTTTTCAGCATCTAATGAAATGATCATATGGGTTTTTTCTTTCAGTTTATTTATATGATGGATTATATTGATAGATTTTTGTATGTTGAACCAGCCCTGCATCTCTGGGATGAAACCTACTTGATCATAATGAATAATTTTTTGATGTGTTCTTGGATTCAGTTTGCCAGTATTTTATTGAGAATTTTTCCATCTATGTTCATGAGTGAGATTGGTCTGTAATCCTCTTCTTGGTTGAGTCTTTGTGTGGTTTTTGTATCAGTGTAACTGTAGCTTCATAAAAAGAGTTTGGCAATGATTCTTCTGTTTCTATTATGTGAAACAATTACGGAGTATAGGTATCAGATCTTTTTGGAAGTTCTGGTAGAATTCTGCATTAAAACCATCTGGTCCTGGGCTTTTTTTAGTTGGTTGGGTTTTTTTTTAAGACAGCTTCTATTTCCTCGTGACTTATAGGTCTATTTAAATTGTTCACCTGGTCTTGATTTAATTTTGGTATATGGTACTTATCTAAAAAAATGTCTATTTCTTTTACATTTTTCAACTTTGTGGCATATAGGCTTTTGTAGTAAGACCTAATGATTCTCTGGATTTCCTCAGTGTCTGTTGTTATGTCTCCCTTTTCATTTGTGATCTTGTTAATTTGCTTGTTCTCTCTCTGCCTTTTGATTAGTTTGGATAGGGGTTTGTTGATCTTGTTGATTTTCTCAAAGAACCAGCTCTTTGTTTCATTTATTCTTTGGTTTGTTTTCTGTGTTTCTATTTTGTTGATCTCAACCCTCAGTTTGATTCTTTCCAGTCTTCTACTTCTCCTGGGTGAGTATGCTGCTTTTTTTTCTATAGTTTTCAGCTGTGCTGTTAAGTTTCAAATGTGAGCTTTCTCTGTTTTTCTGTTGTTGTTTTGTTATTTTTTTTTTTAATGTGGGCACTTAGTGCTATGAACTTTCCTCTTAGCATTGCTTTCATAGTGTCCCATAGGTTTGGGTATGTTGTGTCTTTATTTTCATTGAATTCAAGGCAGACTTTAATTTCTTTCTTTATTTCTTCTCTGACCCATTAGTGGTTCAGTAGTTGACTATTCAGTTTCCATGAGTTTGTAGGCTTTCTGGGGGTAAAATTGTTAAATTCTAACTTCATTCCATTGTGATCCGATAAGACACAGGTGGTTACTAAAATTTTTTCTTATTTGTGGATGTTTGCTTTATTACCGAGTATGTGGTCAAATTTCGAGAAGGTTCCATGAGATGCTGAGAAGAAGGTATATTCTCTCCTGTTTGGGTGGAATGTTCTATAGATGTCTCTTAAGTCCATTTGATTCATTACATCCGTTAGTTCTCTTATTTCTCTGTTAGGTTTCTGTCTGGTTGACCTGTCCTTTGGTGAGAGAGGAGGGTTGAAATCTCCTACTATTAGTTTGTGGAGTTTGATGTGTGCTTTGAGTTCTAGTAATGTTTCTTTTACATATGTGAGTACTTTTATATTAGGGTCACAGATATTCAGGATTGAGACTTCATCCTGATGGATTATTCCTGTTAAGAGTATAAAGTGTCCATCTCCATCTCTTCTGATTGATTTTAGTTTGAAGTCAATTTTGTTAGATATTAATATAGCCACACCTGCTTGTTTCTTAGGTCCATTTGATTGAAAAACCTTTTCCCAACCCTTTACTCTGAGGTAATGTCTGTCTTTGTGGTTGAGGTGTGTTTCTTGTAAACAGCAGAGTATTGGATCCTGTTTTTGTATCCATTCTCTTAACCTGAGTAGCACACTTCTTTACCTGAGAAGACAGAATTTTCTTTTTGGGCAACCAGTTCACAAGAAAAAAAAACACACACAGGGACATATTATTAATTACAAAAGCTTGGTTTTGACTTAGGCTCATTTCTAACTAGATCTTACAACTTAAATTAACCCATATTTTTAAATCTACTTTCATCCACATCCTCATCACTCCATATCCTCTGTGCCCATCCTGGTCATTCCATGTCTGGCTGGCAACTCTGTCTTTCTTCTTCTCTGAGAACTCTCTATCCCCAGAAGTCCCACCTAACTTCTTCCTGCCTAGCTATTGGACATTTGGTTCTTTATTAAACCAATCTCAGTGACACATCTTCACACAGTGTAAAGAAATATTGCACAATACACTTGTCCCTTGCTTTTTCTGATACTTGCAAGACAATCTACATACCTAGCCAAGATGTCCATTAGTTTTCACTAATTCAGTCATAGGAGTGGCAGAAATTGCATGGCATGTCTTTTAATGAGTAGTGTTCATTCTATGACAAGATGCATGGGCAGGTTGGAGGCCTTGTGTCTTCAGCAGGCCCAAAGCCAACAATCTCAGCCTAACTAGTGCAAGTTGTTATATTGATTTCTGTAGTCATTACTGAGATATAAAACATGCCCCAGGTGAGAACATTTGATTAAGAACCATAATGAAATGTGTATAGTAAAATATGCTACCTTTTAAGCAGTAGTGGGTTTCAACATTGCAGAATAGATGCAGATATGTCACAGATTGAGAACAACTGTTAAACTATCATATCTATAATTTTTTCAGTTATAAATTTTTATTCTGATTGAAGCAGTTTTCTGGATACTATAATAAGGATCTTATACCATTATTTATGAGTATGAATGCAAAAATGTAGTGTGCAGATGTGACAGCCTTATGTGACATTTCATAACACACACCTTTAAAAAGATGGATTTACTTTAATTGATGTTTGTGAATACTTAGCCTGCATATGTGTTTGTGCACCACATGTGCATATGTGCCTCAGAGGCAAGAAGGGGGCATCGAATCCCCTTGAGTCATAGTGATAGGCAGTTAAAAGCTGCAGTGTTGGTGTTGGGACCTGAACCCGAGTCATCTACAAGAGCAGCAAGTTTGATAACTGAACCATCGCGATAGCTCTTACAGTTTAAAAGAACAGTTTGTTTTTATTTTATGTTCACGCTGAGCATCTGCATGGATGTATGTGTAGCAGGTTTATGCAGCACCTCCAGAAGTCAGAAAAGGGCATCTGACTTGATGGCATTGGCGTCACAAAGGACTGTGAGTTGCTGTGTAGGTGCTGATGACTGCACCTTGGTCCTTTGCAGTACTCTTGACCACTGAACCATCTCCACAGCTCCTAAACTTTAAAAACATGTAGTCTTTCTCACGTAACGTGTTACCACATACTGTGCACTCTTGTAAGTAGTGATGATGTGTTTATTAGCTTGCACTACAGTGAAACAGTGAACGCTAAGATTTGCCTCTAGGAAACACACAGTCGAACACGGTAAAGCTACCTGTGAAGGGTCACCTTGTTTATATCTTTGATTGTATCTGGAATCAATTAAAGTTAAGCAAGCTAGGATTTTCTTGATCAGATGATTGAGGTAAGAAGACACACCTTTAAATGTGGACAGTACCTTCCATCACAGGTGCAGCCCAGATAAAAGATGGAAGACAGACATCATTGGTTTTTTCCCTCTGAGTTAATACTCCATTGTGTAGACATACCACATTTTCTTTATCCATTCTTCAGCTGAGGGGCATCTAGGTTGTTTCCAGGTTCTGGCTATTTTGAATAATGCTGCTATTAACCAAGCACAGGGCAGAGCTCTGGGAGTTCAGTTGAAGAGATGGTGGAGGGATTATATGAGCAAGGCAAAGGGGATTAGATCATGATCATGATGGGGAAAATCAAGAGACAGCTAACCTGATCTTCTGGGAGCTCATGGAATCTGGATGGACAGCTATGGTGCTGGCATGGGACCAACCTAGGCCCTCTGCGTCTGGGTGACAGTTGTGTACCTTGGTCTTTTGTGAGCCCCCTAGATGTGGGACTAGGACCTGTCCCTGATACAGGATCTGGCTCTTTGGAACCTATTCTCTGTGGTGGGATGCCTTGTTCAGGCTTGATGCAGTGGTGAGGAGCTTGGTCCTGCCTCCACTTGATATGACATGCTTTGTTGATTCCCAAAGAAGACCTTATTCCATCTGAATGGAGATGGAGGTAGAGTGAATGAAGTAGGTAAAAAGGGAGGTGGGGGGAGGGAATGGAAGGGGAGGAAGAAAAGGAAACTGTGGTTGGCACGCCAAATAAATAAAAAAATGGAAGACAGAAATTTGACTTTTGCATGCTTTCCTTTGCTCTTGTTTGCAAGGTCTTACAATGTGGATTGAAGCCCAGCGATTCTCTAGATGTTCTTCATATCTTAGAACACAATGACATTGCTGAGGCATCCAGCCTTTTGGAATGAGCATCCACTGAATACTCAGCTACACAGCAGATGTTGAAGTTCTCGGATTTTATCATGTAAGCCAATCTAGTAAATGCCCCTCTAATAAGTATTCATTCTACTGGTTCTGTTTCTTCAGGGAACACGTTAGTGCAAGTGATTATTAGCTTTACCAGAGAAGCCATTTTTCCATAACTCTTATCCACGAGTTACCTGATGAAGAAGCTTGTAAGGGCAAGGATGTTGCTCTCTGAGCAAACCAACATTTGCAACTTCTCATTAAGCAGAGAAAAAGATATGACCCTACTGTGAACACTATATATATAATATACCTTGGTGCCTTGTTAGCTACTTATGACCTAACAATTTAATGAAACCAGAAGGATTGATAAGACATTTTAAATGGATTCTAAATATGATGATTCTCTGCTAGAAATGGAAAATACATGGTCTATTTCAATGATTACAAGGAACAAAATATTAAATTAAGAATTTTCTAATCTCAGTATACCTGGGACATATTTTGCTTCCAAAGTAAGGCAATATGTCAGTCTTTAAAATTTGCCTTTAAATTTAAAATGTGAAGGTAGATCTTTAAAAAATTTATAAGACAACTCTTAAATTTCATACTTCCAGAAAGCCTCTAAAATATAGACTTGACAATGAAAAAACAGTGAAGTACCAAAATGGTTTACAAGGAAGGATATTGCTGGGTTATAAGCCTCAGTGCCCACTTCTCCATGACATTCAAAGGGCTGGTGACAGTGGCTCCAACGGAAGCATGATATGCATTCACCTGTGCTAGAGCTATGATGGGCACTTTGTCCTGGTATTAGGCAAAGATATTTAAATTGTTAGGTACAACTTCATTACATGCCATTGAGGCAATCGGAAGATGTAATCAGCCCTACAGACGATTCTGCCCCAGGACTCTCAGTGGACTGTTGGGATGGAGTCTTGGTCTGATCATGGTGAAGTGCGGAGGACTGGTGAGAGTGTAGACGGTGAGAAGGAGGGAAATTTCTCAGAGATCTCTTTTGAAGTATTCCAGAAAAACGGACAGAGGACATGACCTTATGGTGAATGGTTTCTTTAGTTTTAGTTTTTTTGTTTGTACTAATGGTTACTTTTACAGATATTGTGTAATTAATGTGTAAAATATGAGATCTACATAAAATAGATATTTTTGTTTTGTGCAGGAATGATCCAGTAGAAATCAAATGATGAATTGGGTAACAGAGTTTGTGGGTAAGGAAGCAGGTTAGAGTCTGCTGCAGGAGCTGGATGCTGTGATAGGTCACACGAATGGGCTGCGATTGCTGCAGAGAATACGTGTTTTTTGAAAGAGAGAAAGGTAGTTCTGAAGATCAAGGCCTAGAGCCAAAGAGAACTCTCCCTATCTTGCCATTATCTACTGTCTGATGTGTTCAATTTTTGTCTTTGCTGCAAGAAAATACACTGGCTTCTAATACAGTCTCTCACCATTGTGTCATCTAAATCCCCACACAGGTTTCTGTTACCAGGTCATGTCTCTGCCTTACTCACTGTGCTTACCCAGTGAAGAGTGACCCGTGTTTTAACAGTCAGCATGCCAGGTTCATGTGCACAGTGATTAGCGCTTTCACATGGACCTGCTAAGTCCACAACAGCTGAACTTAGCACGAGTATGTAGTGAATCTATAGATGGGCCCTCCATATCACCTAATCCACTGGATTCCTATCCTTGGCTGTGTACGTAGCAATTTTTAAATTCAGAGATCCTCAAGGAACAAGGATTGAACACAAGGAACACTGTCCTATTCATAGTGGTTCACACAAAATTTCAGTTGTGGAAAGACTCAGCTGACAGCAACACGAGGCTGGAAAATGAATCAAGGCATAAATGAACCTAATGAGGGCAGAAGGAGTTGGTAAGGACCTGAAGTTCTAAGGACGGGGCACAAAATTGATTCAACGGAGAGAAGAAAATCACTCTGTTACTGATGAAAAAAAATACAAATTTTCCCACTCTGTTTTCAATTCAGTCAAAATAACACTGGTCTTTTCTTCTTGGTTAACCTGATCATGCCTCAGACTTCTGCTCAATTTAGAGAACTTGATTATTCTCAAACATGGTTTGGCAACAGCATTTTCCAGCTTGCTCCCATCAACTGAGTATCTGCTTTATATTATTTTTTCCAAATTTGTTTTTGAAAACTTGAATGCCAACCAACTTTCCAATGTAAATTTTAGGGGTTTTTTTTCTTTCTGCATTTCAGACATGGCTACCTTTCAACCTTTCATTCAAATTGTCCTTGAGGAGCCATTATACTTTCAAGGCTTTTTTTTTTTTGTATTTGATACATATTTACTAAAACTTTACTACATGACAGTAGCTGGTCTTAGTTCACAGGGTTATGTGAAATTTCCTTCCTACAAAATAGTCAGCTAGTATAAATCAAAGTATGAAACACTTAGAGGTGATGATACCTTTTGGTATATTGTAAATAGTGTGTATGCAGACTCAGATGAACCCCTACACTTTCTTGAGAGAATTGGGTGGGTTTCTTTAAACTTTTCTGGATTTATTTATTTTTTTATGTATGACTATTTCAACTGAATATGTGTGTGATATTAGAAGAATGTGTAGGATCCCCTGGAACTGGAGTTACTGAGAGTTCTGAGGAGTCAGGTCAGTTCTGGGGACCGAGCCTTCCAGGTTTCTTAACAGCACTCCTGGGTAGACTTCCTTTGATGGGAGCTCTTGCTGAGAATGTTGGCCCACCGGGATGTTCCGAGCAGAAGCCATGCAGACACCTCAGGATATTTGGGTAAGTGACTCCTAAATGGAGAGCGGGAACATGAGGCAAGGAAAGGGAGTCTATCCCAAAGTTCACAGGATACTATTGAGTGTTGTTATTCAAAGTTTGCTTTCTTCATGAAATAAAGTCATTCAAACCTAGATTCTGTATCATGTATAGCTGTTTTTCAGAATTATTTCACAGTCATGAAATGGATTATCTGCCTTCTGGGAAAAGAGAAACAGGCTGAATTTTGGAGAGAACAGATTTTATTTCCTACCTGAACGACTTGAGAATGACCCCAGACAGTCTATGGCCCGCACATAGCATCTGAGTTAAAGTCCTACATTCACTCTGCGTGCTTAGCAGGTGTTTCCAGGCAGTTCTCCCTGAAGCCCATATGGAGATGCAGATAAAAGCAGTAACTTGTACACAGTTGGATGAATTGTAGATAGCAGAGAAAGATGCCAACTTAAAGAACTCAGCTAAGAACTTTTAGTATTTGTACAAGGTATTAAATCAATTAACACTAAGGAAGCACTTAGAATATTGACTTGCAATTGACATCATATAAATATTGGTTTAAAAACTAAACTATAAAGTCAACTGAAATCATGTTATAGCAATTGACTCAATTAAGTAATACTATACTGAGGGCAAAAAATTAGAGTATTCTACACTGATGCACAGAATCTATTGGTATATGAGTGTACGTGTGTATCTATGTCTATGTATATTTGTGTGTGTCTTTGTAGTATTTATTTCTATCTAAAAAAAATTAAAGGAAAATCCTACATGGACAGTGTTTTTGTCTGCTTTTGCATTATCCTCACATCCTCTGGGAAGAATGGGGACTGTTCTTCCTAGTTATCAAAGGCATAACATACAGAAAAAACTTTACAGAAACGTTTCCAGTGAAGTAATAAACACCTAATTAATTTCTGTTACTACCTTTCACAAAACGAACTGAATACAGTCATCAAGGATTTTAAAGATATATATTTTCTAGGAGTTTTAATTTATAAAAATAATTGAATGTGCTTCAATGTCAGTCAGCATGTTGGAGAACTGGCTACATATATGAAATAGTTGAATAATACTTAAGAAAAAGTTTTGCTACAGAGAATTTGTCTTTTGCCTTTGACAAACCAATCAGCATCACAAATGATTCTATAGGCTGTTAGAACTAATACTCAAACAATCACATTTCAAGCTGAATACCTTCACTGCATTTGAATGCAATATTTTGTAGTGTTCCCAAAGTTAGTATAAATTGTAATTTAAAAAGCGCTGTGAGAAAGAAAGACGCCAAACAACAGAAATCACATGGAGGGTTTTTATTAGGGGAAAGGAAAGGGGGGGAGACCGGTCTCTGGGGTCAAGAGGGGCAGAAGAAAAGAGAGTGGGGGGAGGTGAGCAGGGCCCTTTAAGAGGGAATGTAGTGAATGTGCACAGGAGGTGCTCTTAGTGTCTGTAGCTGAGGGCGTATCCTGTCAGGAACCCAATAATAGGCCAGTACAGATGCCTGAATTCTAGCATTCCTCCCATTTTATTTACTATAAAATGGAGAGGAATTAGAAAAGGGTAGCAGGGAGGTGGGGGGATGAGGATGCATGTTCTCGAGACTAATTCCTGCTGTCCTGGGGTCTGTCGTTTATCTTTGGGGAACCTGAGAAAGCTGGGTGCTGGTCACGTTCTGCTGGCTGTTTCATTTTACTGTCCCGACTCAGGAATCATCAGGCGCCCCTTGGACCTGGCAAAATGCTGTTCGAGTTGGGTCCCAGTTGACTCCCTAAGGCTTAAAGCACCCAGTCCTTTCCCTTTACCACAGCATCACACAGACACTTTCCAATCTACCAGGGAACACAGGTGATCAACTACTGAGGGCAGTCTTTGTAGAGCTAGTACCTCCGGGCTGCTTCTGGTTCTTGCCACCTGGAAATGTTTGGCAGGCTTGTGCCTCCAGCTCTGTAGCCAGCAGCTGTTAGTTCTGCAACCACAACTGATTTGGGTCTCCAAATCATCCCAATGGAAACAAGGAGCTATAAACGATGACACAGTTCCCATGAGTGAGGCAGAGAAGTAAGACCCAAGTTTTTGCAATTCCAAGCATCCCAGGAATTCAGAGATGGCTGATTTTGAGATGGCACAAGCTGCCTTGTGTTTTGTCAACCTTACAGAGCAGGGGCCAAGGCCTCCAAGCCCAAGAGAGACATAGTCACCTGATACCAGGACTTTGAGAAAAGCCAGAAGGAGAGAAGAGGACTGTGCTCGAGTAATGAAGCCTCACATCCAGGGAAGTGGTGAGAGGTGGGTAGCTCTGTGAAAAACCCAGTTGACGATGTTGAATGGAAGGCGAAGTTGCCAGGGAACGAGAAGGCAGATTTGATGCAGGTGGAAAAGAGCGGATCTGTTGAGGGTTGAGCAGCTGGATAGGGTCCCAGCATGAAGTGATTACAATTCTGTAGGCTCTGCCACTAAGCAAACATGTTGCACGCAACAGAGTTAGTGTCAAGAAGTTTATTGGGGGAGGGGAAAGCAGAAGCAAGAAACGGTGATACCTCCTTCCACCTACCAGGAAAGCTGGCAGAATGTTGCAAAGGTCCTATCCTGATATTTTACAGGATATCATAGAATCTATATATCCTGATCATATAAAATATCAGGAAATAAAGTGCCAGGAAGCATATTTTTGGTAGGCTTATTTTTTATGAGTGAGGCAGAACAAGATCCAATGGCTTTTGTCAAGCGAAGATGGAGAGAGAAAGGCAGAAGCCACCACAGGGAGTCGTCACTCAAGGATGGGGGGGGGACATAGAAAGGCGCAGGTCACCAGTGAGTTGTCATGCAAAGCGTGGGGTCTAAGTGCTCTGAACCTAAGAGAGCTGTGGCTGCCTGGTACCAGGACTTAATGAGGCCAAAGGGTGAGAAACCATGCTTGAGAGAGCAGTCCTCCATCACTCATGGAAAATAGCCAGGGGTGGGGAAGGGGGAGGAGCTCACCAATCATGCCAGTTTTGTATGGAGGGACCTAGTGTTCTGGAGAAGCGAGGCTGTCATACGTGGGTCGGGTTCCAGGATCCCAGCTTGCTTCAAACTGCCTGCAGGCAGGAGGAGAAGTGCCAGGAGAGTATTTCCTTGTCAGGGAACCAATGTTGCAATTTAAAAACTGCCACACGAGAGAAAGACGCCGTGTGGAGGGTTTTTATTAGAGGAAAGGAAACGTTAAAAAAAAAAAAAGGGAAGGGGAGCGGGGAGATGGTGTCTCACTTCAATAGTGATGAAATTTGATAGGATTAGCATAGACAAATGTATAGTATGGAATGCTAAGTGTAAAGGCTCAGCAATCTTAAACCATTATTCCCACAGTAGATGAGTTCCAAAACTCCTGATTAGGACCAATCAATGCTCTGCAAACCACAGATGCTCAGACCAAACTTACCTTAGTAGGAAATAATAGCAAGGGAAAGCACACATGGGGATTCGAAGGGAAGACACATCCAGGATGATGCTGGAAAGCTCTCAGGACAGTTCAGCCTATAGACAGTGTAAGGGTGAAAAAGAGACATAATGACACTATTGACGTGGGATAACAAGAGGAGAGCCTTAAAGTTTTATTTTAAATGCTTTGAATTTTCATTTTCTATGAAATATTCAGACAAGCCTTTATCATTTTTTAATATTGATGTTTTTGAATTTTACTCAGTTTAACTAATTCCTCTCTTATTCAGTTAGTATGGTGGTTTTCACTCATTAATTAAATTGAAGGTAATGTTTGGATAGATGTTGGTAACTCACATAATTCTATAACCATACCTACTTTGAAGCATCAAAGTATGTTTTTCTCACTCCTCTCTGTACCCTGTATACTCCCCAAGTCTTGCCCCAGCCCAGTACAGTTCTGTTTCCTGTAGGACTTGTTTGCTTTACTGGATTTCATACCATGACACTGTAACCCTAAACGATAGGACAATCTGTTGCTCTCTTCCTTATCTCAGCTTTCCCAGACTTACAAAGGTAAGTGTGTCCTCCAGTCCCCTTTCTCTTGTCTCATTTTCTCTTCCTTTAATTTTGCTTTGGTTATGAATTTATCTCTTTTTTCTATTTTCTTAAGGTAAAAACTTAGCTACTGAAATATTTCTGATACTCAGTTGGCAATAGGAAGTCTAATCCATTAACATGCATCTTTATTTTTATTCATTTTATTTGCTTCCCCCCCAATTTTTGGCTTTTGTTTTTTTTGAGACCTCTGTAGACCAGGCTGGCCTTGAACTTAGAGATCCACCTATCTCTGCCTCCCAAGTGCTAAGATTAAAGTCCTGCACCACCACTGCCTGGCAAGTTTCAAAAGAAATAAAAAGGTAAGTAACTTTAAATTGATATAATCTATTTTAATTCTTAAACTGGACTAGCCTTTTGATAAATTTCCATTTGAGGGATAACTTTTATTCCTTTTTATTTAAAAGTCATCAGTTTTCTCCTTCAGAACTAGAGCCAACATTTTTCCATTAGTCATGATTCTTAGTATTGCTCTTCTATCTAAAAATTGCCCTTGGTGAGTTGTGTATGCTCCATTTAATTCTATTCACATTTTCCTGGGAAAACCCACTCTACAGACACGAAGTTTGGAGATTTCACTTAGGGGAAGGAGATGGTCCTGAAGAAAAGGGTGTAGGAGGTTTTTCTCTGTACCATCAGTTCCTAAATGACAACATGGTGTAGAAGGGTCTTCTGTCTATGTGTTGCTTTCATTGGTTGAATAAGGAAACTGCCTTGACCTTTTGATAGGGCAGAACTTAGGTGGGTGGAGTAGACAGAATAGGATGCTGGGAAGAAGGGCAGACAGGCAGATGCCATGAGGATGCTGGGAAGAAGGGCAGACAGGCAGATGCCATGAAGCTCCCGCCTGAGACTGACACTAGTTAGAATCTTTCCCAGTAAGCCACGACCTCGTGGTTACACAGATTAATAGAAATGGGTTGAATTAAGATGTAAGAGTTGGCTAATGGGAAATTAGAGCTAATGGGCCAGGCAGTAATTTAATTAATACAATTTCTGTGTGGTTATTTCGCGTGTAAGCTAGCCGGGCGGCAGGCTGCAGCCCATTCCTCCTGCAACAACAACATAAAGACTTATTAACTATGAAAACTCAGCCTTTAGCTTAGGCTTGTTCCTAGCTAGATTTAATAACTTAAATTAACCCATATTTTTTATTAATCTACATTTTACCATGTGTCTTTTACCCCTGTCCTGTTCTGTGTGTCTGACCTGACTAGTTCTATGTCTAGCTGGCTTCTCTACCTTTCTTCTTCCCAGAGTTCTCTCTGTGTCTGGAAGTCCCTCCTCTAACTCCTGCCTAGCTGTTGGCCATTTAACTCTTTATTAAACCATTGAGAAGGTGCCTTGGCAAAGACACATCTTCACAGTGTAGAAAAAGATTATCCCACAACAAAAGGCTTTTACCACTTTGCTTTACAATCGGGCAATAGTAAAGACCCAAGGTGGCTATCAATTTCCTATGGAATCATCTGAAATAGAATAGTCACAGTAGAGTTCAAGCAATTTTTCTCTTCCCACTACTTTTTTTCTGCCAAATCCTTTGACTTTATAGTTTGTCAATAGAATGTTTCCACCAACATACTTTCTACATATAAGCTTCCACCTCAAGTTTTTTTTTTACGTGACTTTTCTTTTTTTAAAATTTTTTCCCTCTTTTTTATTACTTTATAAATAATACCAATCAAAATTCCCACTTCCTTCCTTCCTCCCACTTCCTTCCCACTCCCCCACACACTCTCCCCCACCCCTTCCAGTCCTCAGAGAGATCAAGGCACCCTGCCCTGTGGGAAGTTCAAGGCCCTCTCCCCTACATCCAGGCTTAGGAAGGTATGCATCCAAAGAGAATAGGATCCCAAAAAGCCAGTACATGCAGTAGAGACAAATCCCAGTGCCATTATCATTGGCCCCACAGTCTGCCCCAGTTGTCAACCACATTCAGAGGATCCAGTTGATCCCATGCTCATTCATTCCCGGTCTAGCTGGAGTTGGTGCGCTCCCATTAGCTTAGGCACACTGTCTCAGTGGATGAACCAACCCCTCATGTTCCCACCTCAAGTCTTATTTTTAGAAAACCTGAATGAATAGAGTTGGTTCTATGAGTGCTTCTAAGAAGCAGAGTAGAAGCTGAGAACTGAAGTGTAGACTGCATACCAGTTGGAGGTTAATGAGTACTCTAGCCTGTGATGCTGGGCGATAGATATCCTAACAGCCAATAGTGATGCAACTGAGAAAACTCACAGATGACAAATAGGGAGGGATAACTGGGGAAGGAACATGGAGCCTGATGAAATTTTTCTAGTTTTTCAGAGAGACTGGAGTAGTAATTTTAAGGACTACAAAATTAGTTGTTTCTGGAAGCTACTGATACATTAAAGAAAAAAAAAAAGAAGGTGAATGATCTCAAATTTAAGGTGGTATGTAAATATCAGAATGTTTATTTGGCCACATAGAGAAGCCCATGATCCCATGTTAATTAACAAAGAGTGCAATGCAACCCAGGAGATGGCGGGGGGGGGGTGGGGTGGGGTGGAATGCATGCCTTTTATCCTAGCACTCAGGAGGCAGAGGCAGAGACAAAGGCAAAGGCAGGTGAATCTCTGTGAATTCAAGGCCAGAGAGAGAGAACACTCAATACAAATTTTAATAGTCTGGCAGAGATGACATGAGATGAAGTGTGCAATCTCTGCAGGCAGCATTGGAAGTACGGGAAATTGAGCTTAAGATGAGACACTCAGGGTGGTGGTGCTTGCTAGCACAGCTGCTGTAGACAAGGCTGGAAAACACACCAACCAACTATGATCCGTGAGAGTGCCCTACGGGCATGCTATTTATCAAAGAAAATTGTTAGTGGAGAAAATGAATGCCAACAAGAAGCCCACCATTGCTTATCTAGGTAGGTCAGGCTCATGGTAGAAGGTGCTGAGTCAAAACTCCATGAAAGTGATTAAGGACCCTGAGAGAATTCAGGATGGCTGATGGCCCGTAGAACTTCCTCCAGAGCTCAGGTGGGAGCCATTATCATAATGAGTAGCACAGTCTTTGTGGCAGATTTTGTCTCATAGCAAGTTATACAGAAAAATAGAACAGAGTGTTCTCGTGTACCAGGTAGAAGAGAAGCCAGTATGGCTATTGTTTCTCCAACAAAGGGAGAAAATTAAAATTAAAAATTTAAAATGAATGATGAGGACGACGCTGAAAGCATCCTACTATATCACATGTCATCTTCTTGTGCAGAGAGGAGGGAGTTTCTGACTGGAATCAGCTAACTGAAGGACTGGTCATGAAGAAAGAGAGTAACCATGAGCATAGACCAATAACGCTAAGGCAACTGTGGTTAGCAATGTGTCTAGACACATCTTAGACCAGATGTGTCTAAAGAAACTTTATCACCATCCACATAGCAGGACACAGAGATGAAAATAACGATTTTGGAAGAAGGACTGAGTTGACATAGATGGTCCAAACTCCAATGCCAATAACTTAGACATGTATTAAATTCTAATTTTTTTTGCACTAACTTCTTTCCAAAAGTTCCTACTAGAATATTGCCACTTTGCCCCCAGGCCCATCAAAACATTTCTTTTTTCATGGTTTCTGAATTTCCCAATAGCCTTGGACAAATAGGAAGAAAAGAGAAGTGTGGTCTCTTTGAAGGTATAAGACTATATGACCACCAAAGAAGGATGCCTATAAGAACGGGGCACCTTTCTCCACAAGGACATAGTTTATTCTTTCAATGAATGAGTATTGGTTTGTACTATCTATTATACAATAAAACGAATGGCCCCTGAAACACAGAGATAGAAATATCCTTCCTAATAACAAATCAGGGGATGGAATTGGGCTTATTCTTTGGATTTCAGACTTTGCAGCCTTTGAGGCTGGAAATGGCTGCAGATGTTTGTTTGTCAAAAGTGTGCATTGCTATGAGTTACTAATGGTTAGACGTCAAGGTTGGTGTTAGACCATCTTGTGTGCATGAAGCTCCAACCTCCAGAACAATTACAAGGGCTTATGTCAATAGTTGTATAGAAAGGCTGTTTTGATCTAAATATGCTCCCACCAGAGTGCAGAATCAGGGTTCAATTAGAATTTGATTTATAGCTCCTATTGCAGCCCTTCAGGATGCTGAGCCCATGAGTCATACAGTCAACCAAGCGAGTCATCGTTATTGATAATGTAATTGATCCTGATCAACAGGAAGAAGTAGGGTTACTGTCATGGCAAAGGATGCAAGGGTTTACCTCTGACACTTAGGTGGTTGCCAGCAGTGTGGTTGCTACTCTTTGGAACAAACTGAATGATAAATGAAAGAGTATGGCAGCTACAACTTCATGTGTCAGAATGATGTAGGGCTCAGGCTGCTGTTACTTCTTCAGGCAAACCACAATACAGCCGAGATGTATAAGATGCCACGGGGAGTAGAGGATGGAGATGCTGAGCTGCACCAACAGAGCCTGTCATATGTTCGGCTGAACTGGGTAGTTGTTGTGGGTCTGGGGACATTTTAAGTGTTCTGGGCCTACAGAAGTGAAAATTGAAAGTTTGCACAGCAAAACTCATTCTTTTAAGCGTTATTAAGTAAATGATATAACGAAGAATCTTACTGAATAGGTTGAACAGAAGAGGCAAACAGATCATTGTCTATAGAACTAGAATATTTATTTTTCCAGATGGTTGAACCTGAGAGTTTCAGTACTCACAAGGAATTAGTCCCACATATTAATGGAGAGGTGTGAGCATAAAGCCTAGCACCCACGCTTCATCTTCAAACCATTCTCCAAGTAAATTATGGGATAGCTAATACCTATTCTATAACAGCACTGCAATTAAATAATACCTAGTACTGCCTTCCTCGTTCTTCCAAGTTATATTTCTATGTGAGCTCTTTAGTAATTCTCTATATAAAAATCTGCATCACAAAGTTTTTTAGAAAATTAAGGTATGGAATTCATTTCCCCCCAAATAAGTAAGTACTACATTAACCAACCAACCAAACAAACAAACAGAAAACAAAGTGAAGTTTTCTTTGTGCAGCAAGCAACATAATACAAGAGACTCATTATAAAATTCCACACTAAGCAGAATAAAATGGGCACCTTTGAACTGATAGGAGCGAGCAAAAAAGCAACATTGGCAGTAGACTATATCTGCTCCATGCTAAGTTGGTTATACACTAACTTCTGAAGCTATAGAAGAAATTAGGGTTAAATGAGAAAAGAGAAAGGTTAAAAAGGACATGAAAGGCACATGAACAGAATGTGAACACCAACCAAGGACATTATCCAAGGGCTAAAGCATAATTTAAAAGCGTTTCATTTGCTTTATAGCTAATATCCACCTAATAAGTGAGTACATACTATATTTATCTTTCTGGGCTTGGGTTACCTAACTCAGGGTGATTTTTTTCTAGCTCCATCCATTTGCCTGAATTTTCTTGATGCCATTTTTTAAATAGCTAAATGATGTAATTCAGTTTTAATAGCTACACTGTAAATGCACAATTCTTTCTTTATCAGAGAGGCATCTTCAAGTAGCTGATGGGAGGAAATGCAGAGACCCACAGCCAACATTAGGTGGACCTCACAGAAGAGTGAGGGGAAGGATTATAGGAGCCAGAGGGATCAACGGAACCAGGAGATCATGGCCCAGAGACTCAACAAAGCAGGGCTCCTAGGGGATCCTAGAGACTGAAGCAGCAATCATGGAGTCTGCATGGCTCTGTGCTAGGTCCTCTGCAAATACGTTATCACTGTTAGCTTGGTGTTTTCGTTGGACTCCTAACAGTGGGAGTGGGGGTATCTCTGACACTTTTGCTTGCTCTTGAAACGCTCTGCTGCTACCAGGTTGCCTTGCCCAGCGCTAGCATGATGGCTTGTGCCCAGTCTTATTGTAATGTGTTGAGCTGTCATCAGCTGATATTCCTGGGAGGCCCTGCCCTTTTCTGAAGGAAGAAAGAGGAGTGGCTCTCGGGGTTGAGGGCAGCTAGGAGGAGTGGAAGGAGGGCAAGAACACAACATGATCGGGATGTATTACATGAGAGAATAAGTGGGGGAGCAATAGGGTTTATTCTAAAACGATTGATTAGTTAAAAAAAATAAGAGTGGGCTTGAGAGATGGCGCAGTTAATATGAATGATGCCACCCAAGGCAGCTGCACAAGCTTGAGGGTATGAGGCAGATCCCACTGTCCTCACTAAAACACGGACACTGCCGTGCCTGTGTGTCACCCCAGCTCTGTGAGGGGCAGAGGCGGGAGGGTCCCCGTGTGTTAGAGACTGCTGACCTGGCTCCATGTTAAGTAAGAAAGACATTCAAAGGAATTAAACAAAGAGTGATAAAGCTTAATGCCCAGGTATAGCTTGGACTTCCAGAGCCTGTTACCTGGTTAATCCCAAGGAAAGGAGAGGGAAGAGGAGGGGAGGGGAGGGCTGGAGGAGGGCATAGGGGAGGGGAGGGTAAAGGAGGAGAGGAGAGAAGAGAAGGGAGAGGAGAGCAGAGGATGGTGGGGAGGGAGATTATTAATTTGGATAAGAGGTTAGAAGAGAAAGTTTCAGACAAAAAAAGAAAACATGATGCCCTAGAGCTAAAGAGAGCATTTTTCATCACCACAGTCAGCAGGGAACTGGGGACACAAAGCCACTCTCCACAGCACAGCCTGAGGTGTCATAGTGGGTGGGCTGCATTCCTCTGTGAAGGACACTGAAGGAGTCAGCCCTGGGATTGGGCTCTCTCAGTGACTACATCCCCCATGGGTGGGAGGTGAGTTGGCCTGCATTGCAGGTCTGACCTCAGACTTGCCCTTGCTCTTATGGCCCCACAGGAGAGGCACAGTCTTTACAGAATGCATCAGTCCATTCACGTGGCCACTTGTTTCAAGCAGCCAGACAAGGTACAGGCACAAAACGGTGACAAAAACACGGTGATAGGCAAAGTCACAGAATTTATATAGAAAAGAAATTAATTTTGATGAGAAGAATAAAATATACAATTATAACAATGTGTAGAAGGTGTCTGCATTACACTTTTTAGGGCACGGTTAGGGCAGGTTATGTGCGAAAGTTCTACCGATGCTTCAATAGTCTGGCGTGTGACAGGTCTATCAGCTTCCCCATGTATCTGTGCTCCTATCTGTAGAATAGAGATAACATCAGCTACCATAACATTATTATTGCTATCTAGTTTAAATCTGTATTGCTCTAGAAAGAATCTAGGTTTGTTAAGATGTTTTTCAACCAAAACTTGTTTTCACCGTTTTTTCTCCCTTGCTTTTCCCTAAGCCGGCTTCCCCAGGTGTACCACCCACCAGCACCCCCTTTCTCTTTTCATGACCCAAGTGATCCTTTTGTACTCCTCTCTGTTCTCAACACCTCTTCTTTGCTCTCTCAGCGTTTCATGCAATTTCATAGTCTAGACTCACTGTCATTACTTATTTACATGCACGTGGCCGTTTTCTTAGAGTCGGGTTAAATTAATATGTCATGGTATCAACGTGAAGATGGAATCAAATGGAAAGCATAAAGGTTCTGGCACAATTCCTAGTCATGTCTATTAGCAATAATTAAAATAAAAGGAATTGATCCACAGGCCCGCCTGATGCCACTTGGATCAGGCCGGTGAGAGATTCCCACAGGCCAGCCTGGGCCCTCACAATCAGGGCTGGTGGAAGGCATCCACAGGTGCGCCTGGCACCATAAGGCGGGTGCCATTATAGTGAACACATATATGGTAGAGAAATACGGGGGGGGACCTGAAGAAACGAAGGCAGTGAGGAACAGGCTGACGTGGGTGGTCCTGCTGGCCCCCTGAGGCCAGGGTGAAGTCCAGGCTCCGGCTGCTGACGAAGCTCATAGGTCCATGGTCCTATGGCATCCAGGTCCGTGTTGACGTCCATGACTCAGGTTGCTATCAAAGGCCACAAGGATGCCAGATCTGGATCACTACCTCTGGCCATGTTAGCGTCCAAGGGCCGTGCCGCCACTACCAGGGCCATGTCTGTCTGCGAAATTTGCACAGCCACGGAGCCATGGTGATGTCTGGGCTTGAGTTACTGCCAAGGGGGCCACTTCTGGGTCCGTGTTCCTGCTGCAGTTGAGGTCTGTGCTGAGCTGTCCCTGCCCTTCACTGGCCCTGAGACAGCTGTCCCTGCTCCTCACTGGACACTTCAGCAGAAGATCGCCCCTCCCCCACACACAGGAGAGATGGCCCCATCCCTCACCATGACTGTGGGAGAGCTCGCCCCAATGGCATGGGCCTATGAGAGCTGTCTCAGCCCCTTGCTAGTGACCAACCGGTGGCCCAGACTGACCAGTTCAGCTACTCGGGTTAGCACACCCTAACATCTCCCCCATCGGTGACTTACTGGAGCGCCTGCAGGGTCTGGTCCTGCAGAACAATAGCCATAGGAACCCCATGACCTAGGGTAACAGGTTGTCCGAGAGGGGTTTCAGTGAGGGTCCAGTGATGACGTGCCAGAGACCTTGAACCAGACCACTAACCCATCGCTATGACTATTTGCTGGTGGGGCTGATGGGACCAAAGGGTAGATTGTGTGACACACCTCAGCTCCCAGTGCCACTGGGACAAATGAGGAGGCGTTGGAGACATTGGAAAGATGGAGGGGTGAGCGGGTTTTGTTTTGTGTTTAATTACTTTCTGGGGGACGCTACAGGGGTGAGGTGCGGATGTGGAGGAAGTGGGAGGCGAGCAAAATTGGGTGCATGATGTGAAATTCCAAATGAATCAATAAAGAATTATGTTAGATGTATATATAAAATGTTAATTAAAAGATGAAAACGATAAATTTTATATATAGCAATATATAAAGTAGCAATATATGAAGTAGTAATAAGAGTTTTTGAAAAGAAAGCAAACAAAAACAGATATGACAACATAGTAAAATCAAAGATTTAAGTATAAATGAAGTGTGTGGTATACATGCATGAAAATATAGACTTATCCTTTTGTACAATGAACACATGCTAATAATAAATATCAGGATTATTATTAATTCAATCACTAGTAGGGATTTAAATAAAATATTAAAAATATCTCTAGGAATAAAAAGCAAAAGGAATCAATGAAAATAAACACAAAGAAGTTTAGCAAATAGTGTATTGACATTTTTATATCTTTTTAATGCTTTTATTGAACTATAAATTTTTCTACCTTTTTCCTCCTTTCCTCCCCTTTCCCTTCTTCCCCTTTCCCATGACCTGTATGCTCCCAATTTACTCAGGACATCTTGACTTTTTCTCCCTCCTATATAGATGCATGTATGTCCCCCATTAAAGTCCTCTTTGCTGTCTATGTTCTCTGGGGTTGTGAACTGTAGGCTGCTTTTTCTTTGCTTCATGTGTAAAAGCCACTTATGAGTGAGTACATATGATATTTGTTTTTCTGAGTCTTAATTACCTCACTCAATATTTATTCAAATCTTGACTATTTGTGATATTATAAGAAAAGCAATTTACAATACAAAGTTACCCCATTAGTCAAGTTCAAAACTTCATGCCATGGCTTAAAATGGCAGCTTGGTGTGACCAAGGGTAAGAAAATGAAATTTCTGTAGTTCTTTCCAGAAAGATAAAGTCACCTTTCATTTTTTTAAAAAATTTCTTTATTGAATCTTTGGGAGTTTCAAATCATGCACCCCAATTCTGTTCACCTCTCAGTCCCCCCATATCCCTCCATCCCTGTTGCACAGCTCCCATGGAAGAAAACAAAACAAAGTAAACAGCAAGCAAACAAAAGCAAGAGAAACAAAACTAATAAACCAAAACAGACAAACAAACACACCAGAAACAAAAAACACCTCTGCTTCTCCTTCGCTCCTGGCTCTCCATTACCTCTTCATCCATCCTGCTGTCTTAGGAGGCTTCTGAGTGTCATGTGGTATACCACTTTGTCCATCAGCTTGCCTGGCAAATGTCCATTGTAATGAGTCCTTGATTCAGGGCCTCTGTTTTTTTTTTTTTAATACCATCCTCATTAGATCCTCACCAGACCTCTTCTGGGGTATTTTGTCTGATTACCTTTCTATAACTCTATTTGAAAATATATAAGCTCACCATCTATGTATTGAAAACCTCCTGTTGGAATATATTTTAATGTAAAGATAAGGCAAAATATGTGTATAAATTTATTTTATAAATGGAATGGGGTGTTTAAAAAAGTATTAGGAATAAGTTCTCAGCATTGGGGTATTGTTATTCAGGTTTAAAGGTCTGTATATGATGCTCTGTTCACAGTTTGCATTTCATATAAGAATCATGTGGATTTCATTCACATAATTTCAATGTATTCAGTGTTGTACACATTTTCATAATATTAAGGCTTTATTAAATAGTTATTTTTCCATATAGTTGAGACTCCTCATATATTAACATTAATTTTTTTATAATGAGAACAAATGTAAATTGAAGAACATTTATATAAAAAGATTTAAACTTCCATTAAACTGCTGTGGATTATACTTCAGTTGCCAAAGATCTTGTTTTTCCTTTTCTTTTATGTACATGTATGGCAGTTTCTAGATATCTGTTTTGAGATTATTACAAAAAATAAGTAAGCCATATATTGCTTTTAAAAGTCTAATACTTTCTTGCAATTTTGAAATATTGAAATACATGGGTTCAATTCTTAAAAGCAGTTTGAATTTCTCTGATTGTTAAAGTCATTGATTGTTTCATTTATAAATATTAAATTCTATCACATGCCTTTATATGTCTTATTAATTTAAATGTATTTTTATGTGTCTTATCAAACTTTTAATGCCCTCCTAGATAAATAAATAATTTTAAATGATCAGAAAATCAACTATTTATGAAAAAGAAACTTGCATGATCCTGCTGTTCACGCTCAGAGCACTGCCTCAAACCTAAGACTGTTCTCAACACTATAGGAAGGCAGTATTAACAAGAGATAGGCGACTGCTCATTCACTCTTCTTCCATGACAACATCTATGGTTCTGAGTCAAACTTGAGCAATTTCTGTCTCAAGTTAAAACGTCATCAAGAGAAACCATGTTTGATAATTTAACACCACATTTTCAAGCTGCCTTTCCATTTTAAGCATTAACTCTGAGAAGCTCTTAATTTTATGTTCTTCCCAGAAGACTTAGAAGAAAATTAGGTTGGAGAACAATCCACTGACAATTTGACATTTCATGTGACTGAATGTATTGAGGCCGCACTATTATACCTCCGGGGTTATGGTTCACAATGGCAACACATCAGAAATGATTGAGGAATTAAGAGTTAATTACAATTTGGTGGAGACTCTGACTTAGTTAGACAGTGCAGGGCTCAGAGCTGGGTTACAAGCCCTATCTCTAGTTCTGTCCTTTGGTTAGCATGGGCAAAGACAAGGAATATTGGCACTACCGGATTCTACTGGGGCACTGTGAAGATGGTAAATACAGGGTCTGCCTGTGCCACATGGACCACAATCTGTATTTTGTCAGAACCTTAGAATCATCATAAAGATGTTAAAATGAATATTGGTTTGTCAGGACTGAGAAATACCCAAATTTCTTAACTCGATGATGGAAGGTTTTAAAACGTGAGCATCAGAAAACAGCAAGGTCTTAACAGAGTAGACAGGAATGGACTAGGTGGAGGGCCTAAATCATACCACTTATCAACTTAACTACAACCTAACTCTTCTAAGCAACGAATCTTAACTTTGCTGTATTTGGCAGCAGCCGTCGCAACATAACCAACTGGTTGGAGACTGACTGGTTGTGCCCCACACATGTGAAATAGCAGGAAGCCAAGAACAACAGAATTCGAGCCTTCTACAATAACCTTCAATATAGTCTATTCATGTTTCCATACTGTTAAAAGGAACATTTATCACGTATCCCCGAATTATGACCAAATACTAAGCTCATTGGAAACTGATAAATAAAACTATAAGAAGTAGAAAGAAGGGGATGGAATCAATTTTTAAGATCATTTATACAGAAGCAAACTGCTATTACCTGATCAAAGGCTGGAATTTCCCAGGAGAACAATTAGCACAATCAACTGAGACCCCGTAATAACATCATGAAGTCCGACAAATCACAGCTGGAATCCTCCTGAATGACAGGCAAAAGAGCTGAGAATCAAATTGCTGAGAAGTTGTGCTTGCAACACAGAAAAGCTGCAAAGTGAGGTAGTGAATCTGGAGGCCACTAGTTCATAAGCTTCTTGCATGTCCAGGCATGTTCTTGTGATCTAGGTTCTTCATCACTGTTAGAGCACATTTATTTACACAGAGTAATTTAAATTAGATTTGATCATTTCTACCATAAAAAATTCGTGAGCTATGTGGCCCAAACTCTTATTATTTTAGGATCCTAAAGGACTTGCTTACTGTTTGGTAGGTTTTATTTCCATTACAGCAGGGGTTGAAAGAGACTTAATAAGTGGATTTTGTCAAAAGAATGGAAGGAATACAGAAAAAGAGAAAGATTTCTCTTCTCTTTTAGAAATACCCATGAAGAAGAGACATGGAATTGGTATTGGTTACAAGTTATTGCTATTGCCACTGGAATATGGACATTTACTTTTGAATATTTAATAATCAGCAGAAATAAAAACCTTGAAAAAATGAGTACTGCAGAAAGCATGTTTTATAAGTAATAATGATGTAAATATATAGTAGATTGGTGAGAAATTATTTTAAGTGGCTCAGAAATGACTTTAAATAAGAGATACTTATTAACTTTTGAGTTTATGCTCCATTTTTTAGAAAACAAATTACTCAACATATAATTATGATTTTAAAGTAGGAACATCTTTTAGTCAGAAATTAATTTGCATATTTTTGTGTTTGTAACTAATTTAAGTGGTTCCTCTGAAATATTAGGATACATAATTACTTCATTATACCAAATTATCACAGGACATTCTTCTCAGAGATGCTCATTTCCTTATTTATGGATACAGTTAAATGTTTGGAAATTTAAAAAAAAATTCCCCACATGCTATTAAAAAGTATACAGAAAGAATCAATAGTTCTTAAGCTAATAAGGATCAGACCACTGATTCTAAAGAACACGCCATTTCCCATATATGCCCTCGAGAAGTTTATCTGTTCTTTGCATGGTTGTTGTTTGTAAACAGGAGACAAAAACACGTGCCAGTGAAAGCACAGCTGAAGTTTGGTGTGCAAGGCCTTCCACTGTAGTGTCTGTACTACATTTCTTCATACTGTCCTTGCATCTGCCTCGTCCTTGGGCTCTCGGGCTCTAAAACCTTTGGATTCTAAAATACTCAGCTCTGTAGTCACCAAAATTGAACAGAAGCGAAGGAAGGAAAATGAATGATCTTTGTCTTTTTGGGATATTAGCTAAGACTCAAAGCCTAGCATATGGCTTCATTACATAAATCTTTGGAAAAAGAGCATATATGGTATTTTAAATGAAACTTGGACTGATAAGCCATGTTTGTTAGCACAGTGTTCACGACATTTTACTTATGTCACAAGTTAGATAATTCCTCACCATCTCCATCTTTTTTTTTTTTTCAGGGTTTCACTGTAACTTTTGAGCCTGTCCTGGAACTAGCTCTTTAGACCAGGCTGGCCTCGAATTTACAGAGATCTGCCTGCCTCTGCCTCCCGAGTGCTGGGATTAAAGGTGTGTGCCACCACTGCCCAGCTACATCTCCAATTTTTCAAAGGACAGTCAGACTTGGAATACAATCTGCAACTCCAATATGTTTTATAAAGTCATATAGGCCTTTCTTTCCCTTCAATTGTGTCCATGGTGTCAGAATGCCTGCTATGTCATCATAACAGAGACTGTTTTGTGGGCCTCTGGACTTCTAGTAAACCTACCTAAACCTTTGTTCATTAGACTAGTGACTTACTTAATTCAAGTCTCTTCTCAAACAGCTTCGCTTTAGCGTCCTTTCCTAAAAATTTCTCTGTATCAGGGCCAATAACCATTTCTCTCTGCTGACACCACTTTCAACAATTTGACATGTTAATTATTTGCTTGTTGACTCTTGCCCTGACAGATACATACACATAAACACCCTCTCTCTTTCTCCCCAAAATTATGCAATATAAATTTCAATGCAAGCTCTTTTGTTCCATTGAGGTATTTTATGCACTTACAATTTACGGTGTGTTGCGATAAATTACCAAGCAATATGGTGATACCAAGGATTATTGTGTATGAGCTGTTGGTAATACTTGGGGAGCTTTCCTTACATGCTGCTTATGCTGTGCCCAGATTATGACCCCCAGAAACCGAAGAAGACCAGACTGCAATAAACAAGGTTTATTGTTAATGCAAGCTAGCTCGGAACCTATCTCCAAAACCCCGTCGCAGCAAGGTAGAGAGGAGTTAAGAGTTCCTTTGTGGGATTAGCTTTTTTTTTGGGGGGGTGACAATGCTATGTTTATTTCTGTTCTGTCTAAGAAAAATATTATTTTACAATACACTATATTTTCAGATTATTGTTTTCTTTTTTTATATTCTTTTATTTTTTCATTCAAAAAAAATTTACACTTCCTCCCCTTCTTCCATTCCCCTCCCGCTCCCCCACTAACCCTCCTCCCTCCCCCTGCTTCCTTAAGAGGGGGCAGGGTACCCTGCCCTGTGGGAAGCCCAAGGCCCTCCCCCCTCCATCCTGGCCTAGGAAGGTGTGCATCCATATAGACTAGATTCCCAAAAAGCCAATACATGCAGAAGAGATAGGTCCCAGTGCCATTATCATTGGCTTCTCAGTCAGCCCCCATTGACAGCCACTTTCAGAGATTCAGGTTTGATCATATGCTCATTCAGTCCTGGTCTAGCTGGATTTGGTGAGCTCCCATTAGATCAGGCACACTGTCACGGTTGGTGGACCAGCCTCTCCGGGTCCCGATTTCCTTGCTCGTCTTATCCCACCTTCTGCTTTTCGACTGGACCTTGGTAGCTCAGTCCATTTCTCTGATGTGAATGTGGGTCTCTGTCTCTATCTCCATCCATTGGACGAAATTTCTATGGTGATGATTAAGCTTATAGCTCCTAAGCCTAGAGAAGCAAAAAAGCAAAGAAAAACATATATAGATCCTCCGGGAAATTGGTAGCAAACAAGATGGCCGGGCAAGGGTGGAGGCACGGGAATGGGGATAGGGGTGTAGGTAGGGGTGGGAGGGGTGAAAGGGAGAGAGGGAGGGAGAAGGGAGAAGGGATGGACTGGGGAGAGTTTGGGGGAGTGAGAGGGTGGAGATGGAGGAAGGGTGGATATTGGAGAAGGGAATTTTAGGATTGGCAAGAGTCTTAGCTTTAGAGGGGATCACAGCACGGGGATGTCCCCAGCTAGGTACTTGGGCAGCAGAGGAGAAGGTGCCTGATCTAGCCTTGTCTCATAGTCACATTGATGAATATCGTGGGGTTAGCTTTTTAAAGGCAAAAATCACAAGCAGCTCTTCAGGGCGGTCAGGGGGGTTTGGCACGGGTGGAAGATCATTGCTCTCTCTCCCATCCTGTTTAGTCAGCTTGTCTCTGTCTTCAGAGGAAGGCCACCCTTTCCCTGAGACATCTTCATCAGAGTCTCCACCAGGTGGCCGGGCGCCTCGACTCTGTTCTTTGGAATTTCCCAAGTGGAGGAGGGGGCACTATCTTTTCTGGGAATATGAAGCTAGTCTGGGGTTTTTGATTTTAAAACACTCTGCTAGGAAATTTCTTCTTGTTCCTTTGAGAATGAGGGTCTTACACTTGAATCTTTCATTTTGCATCTGAAGGAACTCAGAATATGATTAATGAAACTGATGCTGTTTTTATTTCCAGGTGACAATTTTATCTAGATTATTAATCATATTTGCTGCATGTATATTGCATATTTGAAAACCTGTACTATAAAGAATTTACCTTATTTTCTTGGGGTGTGGGTAAATTAGGGTATGGAACCTTACATGATGAGTTTTACATCTTCTAGTGTTCTGTTAGTACCTCATTTGTATCATCAGGATATATATCACATACAAGTACAGAGCAAGACTCACAGAAAAATCATGTTACACAATGAGAAATTTATAAGTTAAAGGAGGTGGGAGAGTGCTATCTCTGTAATCTTTGTTCAGATTCTCAGCTTCCAAAATAAAAACAAAACAAAAAGCCCGTGAGAATGGCAGTGTGTAGTGCATAAATATAGCCTTAGGTCTGGGAGACAGGAGAATCTGTGGACAAGCAATTATAAGTAAGCAATTAGTTCTGTGAGAGGTCCAGTGTCTAACTCTAAGGCAGATAGCCATAAGAGAAAACATTCAATAGCAACCACCGGTCTTCACATGCACAAGCCCATGCATAGGTGCAAATATATTCCTATGTACACACACACACACACAGTGAGACACACACTCAAACACACATACACTTAAACTGGATTCTTAAATTATTTGAGACAAATGCTCAACGTAAAATCTGTTGTCAGAAGTAATTCACGCTGAATGCAAAGATTCCTCAGAACAAGCTAAAATATGAATAAATAGCTCACAGTAAGGTGAGCCAATGAGGAAGATCCAAGGTAAGAACTTGCAGGAAAAAAAAAAGCCTTGATAAAGGTTCAGTAATGTCTATGCTAACCATGAAATAGAAACAATTTTTCATATTACCCAAGCAAATGCTTATTTAACCAATTAAGTTTAAATTAGTTATACAAAGCTGGAATAGGATAATGAATGAGAATTAAGCTCTCTGAATCAGACAGAAGCACATGTAGTTAACTGGCTATGACAAATTACAACAATAATGTCTACTTGTTTTAGGTGTAAGTTTCTGCTTGTATAGTTTTTCCTTTAAAGAGGAACAGATTCCTTTAATGTTTTAAATACCTGCTCAATTAACTATAATTCAGAGTTATAAAACATGTTTGTCTTTCTAATGAGCCCAGAAAAGTGATGCCATGCCAGAGTAAAGAGAACAAACGGTCCTTTTGACACTCACAATAGTGAATGGGTCTGCACAATTCTAGGTCACACTGGAGAAGAAGGTAATCAAAAGGCTTGCACTTGTACTGGCAGTAAGATTCTAAGCCTGAACTTTGTTCTGTTAAGACTCTGAAATGTGTTTATCAGTCAAGCATGTTCCACTATTCACGTCACTAAAATCCACAGTGCCTACATTAAAAAGGATGCTCTTTAGGAAACTCTTTGTTATGTACCTCACCAGTCAGCTCATTGTGCCATTTCTGCAAACATTGCTTTAACTAGCTGTAATTTAACTTTAAGTTACATCCTTTCATCTTCCCTGATCCCAGAATCTCTTCTTGCTAAATACAAACACTCCAACACAAGTACACACAGAACATAGCCAAACTTGAGAGAATGAAGCCAGTTTCCTTATATTATGAATTAGCCAAAGGTAAATGATAACCCATGAGAGCAAAATGAATATAACATTTTCCTTTCAAATATGAGTAAGCAGAAACAAAATGGTCAGAAAAAGTGGCCTCTGCTCAATTCTTTCCAAGTAGTATTTGTATATAAAACACTGATATGATTGATTTTTAAATTTTCTTTCTTTTAGAGTTTTAAACACAATTCTTATCTGACTAGAACTATAAATCACAATAATATGTTTTATAATCATATATAATAATAAACAAGTAGGGGTGAAGTGGAGTAAATCTCAGAGAAAATTAAATAAAAATAGACTACTCTAAATTAAATGAGGATGAGAATGATGGGAAAGAGAAATACTATCATGAAATCATCCACTCAATCAAATATTTCATTCTCTCATATGCACAAAATAAAGTGCTATTACTACACGTAGAGTTACTCTAATGATCAAATTTCCCCATCTTTTGTGAATCTTATTTTTCTTAGCCTTCAGTTGTAGCCTTATGAACTGTTAGACATTTTATGACAGATATGTTTTTCTAAACACATAAACTATTCCTAAAAGATCATTTTAAAAGCAATAGAATTTGTACTAGTAAAACAAAATTCATATATATATGTATTTCAATTATGTTTTCATGAAGATTAATCTAAGTGCTTTCTATACTTAGCCTAATCTAAAATTAAAACTTGATAGTCTGACAAAGCAAGAATTACACTTATAATATTTTGTCTATTTTATTTAAAAAGTTTTATATCCAATTTATCTTTTATCATAACTAAGAAAAACTATAACTAACTATTTGTCTTCAACTCTACCAAAGACCCCTAAAGGATATAATGTTACCTAAGTAAACAGAAAGTGCATGGTAAGCAACTTCCAAAACTCTAGAATTGACAGAGACATCTTCCTGCCTAAAGTTACAGTTACCTAAAGTTCTTCTGCAACATTGGGGCATCCATCTTTAGCCTACAGGCCCATAGTATCTGACAAGCTTTTCAGTGGAGCAGGAAATTTGAAAGGCTGTTTTGCCTACATTGGCAGTTTGTCAGCCATTTTCTTCTGTGTCTTTCAAAATGTCTGGCAGACTCTTTCATGAAGCAGGAACCCTGAAGGACTGTCTCACCCTTCTTTAGGCAAGTTCAGCAGTCATTTTTCTGTGAGTCCTGCATTCCCAGTTTATACAGCATACCATCAAACAGTCCAGGCAAGAGCAGTTTCTTATCCAAATGGCTAGCAAACTCCATAAGGAGCTTCTTCAATGCCCATCATCCTCTTGACATAATTGGTGTTGGCAGAAACAGATATGTCTCACTGTCAAGAAAAGTCTAAGTTTTTAAAAGGTCTTAAATGCCATGTTCTGTAGGTCTTTGAAAGATTTGAAGAATACCTATCCATCTAAAATATATCCTTGTACATCTAGACAAATCTATCATGACTTCAAGTTTGACTATTATGAATGATTTTATTAATCTGCAATTTTTAATCAGACATTACATTTTTAAATGAAGCATTCTAAACATAATATCTTAAATAAGAATAGAAATATACATATCCATACCAATATAAAGTATTCATTTCTGTATCATACCCCCCTTTAAATGAAAACAAACATTTATAACAATCATTTTGGGAATTTTGATGTAGTTTTCTCCAAACTGCTTCCTGTTGTTTGTTGGGCTAAGTATTTTTAGGGGTTCATGGAGACCTTTCAGGGAAGTCTTGTTCCATTAAACCACATTAACCTGGAAGGAATTCACAGGTTCTCATCCTCTGTGGAAACAAAAGCAGAACCTTGTTTCCAAGGTAACATATCCTTAGACTCAAATTTTGAAGTAATGATACCTTTATGTTGGTTTAAGTTAGTAGCCCCCACAATCATATATTTCTTTGCAGTTAAAAAATTCAAAGAAAACACAGTAACATGCATAATCCAGACTCTCTGTATATTTTCCATCTTTATGTGACTTATTTTTCTTTTTTCCTTTAAGATATGACTGTATGTATTTTGTCTCTTTAATGACTTTGATTTACTTCTTAAAACTAACTAGTTATTTCTTTTTATAACAGTCTATATTCTTTTTCTCTCTCTCCTAAGCCTATATACATTTTTAAAATACACAGTGACATGTTCAGAGGTTTATTTTTGTCTGAATCTGTCTTTGTTGAGTATCTGTTATCATTTTCTGACTGTGCGTGCTTCTTAAAATACTAAGTGGCATGGCTAGGACTAAGGCTGCTTTTCCTTTTGGCCCCACCCAGACCAACATGGTGAGATATGTTCAGTGCCAACTCTGCAAGCCATGCTCACCACCCCTGCTCCAGGGACACAGTAGGTCTATGTCACCATTAAGGAAGTAGTAGCACACTGCTCACAAACCCCATTTATGTGCAGTTCCTCCAAAAAGAGCCAAAGTTCATGCTGCCAGCATGAACCAGAAAACCTTCCCTTAATGAAGTCATACAGTTTTTTCCACTAAAGGTGTCAGGAAACCTCTTAAAGGAGCCACGACTTTGCTTGCCACAAGCAAACAGAGCCTATCTGAAAATACACTGCTACCAAGAAGCTGTGCTTAACTATGTTCTTTTGTGTCTATAATTCTTCCAAAACTCTCTCAGGTTTTATGTGGATGTAGCTGCCCCACATTGGTGTGCCATTTTGTAGGCAGAGACTGCTCATTTGTTTCCTGACCACTCAGATCTAAATAATCACACTAAAACTATATTAGTTACTACACTGTTCGGCCTGTAGCTTAGGCATCTTTCTAGCTAGCTCTTATATCTTAAATTGACCCATTTTTTATTAATCTATGTATCAGCATGAGTCTGTGGCTTGCTGATAAGTGTATGGCACCTGAATCCTTCGGCAGTTACATGGCATCTCCCTGAGTCCACCTACTTTCTTTCTATCTCTTCCAGCCTGGCTATATTCTGCCCTGCCATAGACTGAAGCAGCTTCTTTATTGACCAGTGATAATAAACCATATTCAAAGCATACAGAGGAGAATCTCACATCAGATGAGGGGGTAGAAAATTGTTTAAGATATAAAAGATAAACAAAAGGGCTGTGTAATACTATCTTATGTCAGAGGCATGGCTATATTACATATGAATTCACAACTCCTGTGTTTGCCTGCATAAAATCTGCACAAATATGAGATGAAACATTGCAGAGGGAATCCTGGATTCATGGGTCTCCACTCTGCTTAGGGGAGCTAATGGTAATCAATATAAGACAAAGTCATGGTAATGTTGCTAATGGTGAGTTATCTAGAGGATAATATAAAACTGATTCCCATTCAAGTGATACTGGGTAAAGCCAGTGAATCCCATAGCAAAAAAGGTCCAGGGCCAGCTGATTTTAACACAGAATTGAAGTGGAATGCATCAGATGGGGGGATGTGAATCAAATAATCCCACACTAGATCCATATAGGGAGCTAAGACATTCTTTATTAAAAGGTTAATCACAGATCACAATGGGAAATAGGAAGAGAACCCATTGTCCAGGTGTGCTGAGCAGGGAGGGGGAGCAAGAGTGTGGTCTCCTGGGCTTTGTGGTACCCAAAGACACACCCCATCTGGTTCAGCCTCTCAAAGGCCATTGGCTAAAAGAGGTTCCTCATAACTTCCCCCTTTAGTCTAAATAAGAGAGTTCCAAACTTAATAAGAAACTATATACAATTAGAATATCAAGTATAAAAATTAGAATTATAACCCATATAAACAATATTAAGCAAGAAACATATGCTAAATGTTTTAATAATATTTCTTTCATAAGGCGTATAAGTTTGGATTAGAAATGGCTTGGCTAAATCATAAGAGGAAAATAACTTCTACTATCTTTAACCCTATCAAAGGCTTGAAAAGGGAGATAATATTACTTGAGTCAACAGGAAATACAATCAGGCAGCTTCTAAAATGTGTAGTAGATGACAGAGACAACTGACTACCTTGGCAATCACCCAAAGTTTCATTTGCAGCTTTGGAGCAACCAACTTTGGCTAAGGCCTAGAGTAACTGACAGGCCATTTTTAGAGGCAGGAAAAAATTTAAAACCATCTTGCCCTGTCTTAGCAAGGTTTGGCTGTCTTTTGTCTTGTATCCTGCTTGTACAGTCCAGACACCATGCATTTTGTCAGTGGTCAATGTATGGGCAGTTCCTTGCCCAAAGGCCAGTTTTGCCAAGAAGAAAACAATCTCCAAATTGTTTCCAAGTGTTCAACATTCTCTTGGGAATAGATCAGTGTTGCCAGGAATTGTGTCTCACATCAACAGAACCCTACGTTATTTAAATGCAATATTTTCACAGTTGTTTGAAGTGGTTGAAGATTACCTATCTCTATAGAGTACAATCTCTATGTATATAAAGAACCTGATTAGTCTGACTGTAAGTATGACAAAAATGGATGACTATTGACCTATAATACTTAATATCTATGTAACTTAAAAACTAAGACTTCATATTAGAATATTAAACAATCTTTATACAACTGTGCATCAAATGAGGACAATGATCTCAAAATGTAAACAGTGTATAAGGATCTTGACCAGAGGTAGAAATGTATTATGCAATACGATAAATATATCCTAAAATTGTATAAATATACAAGATGTCTTAAACAGAGTTAGAAACATGCATGCATACAATCTGACAAAAGAACTTTGCATAGGTGTACAAATATTGTAAACAGAAATAGGAGCATATTCAATATAACAAATATAATTTGAATTTGTATCAATATATAAGAATCTATACCAATATAATTTGTCTATAAATAATAGCTCACAAGCATTCATTCTATTACTCATTATTTATTATTATTATTATTATTACTTTGAGCTTATTCACAATAATCTATCTATTATCAATTTTCTTTTTTTTTTGTTTTTAAATCTTGTCCCAGGCATTTAAGGCTGCTGTGTGGCATAAGGACAAGGTGTGTTTGTCATAGAGAGCCTGATCCTGTGGGTCTGAGTAATAGCCCTCATCAAAGATTTGATCTTGGGAAGCGTCAAATCCTTTTGTTTTCCCATGTTGTTTTAAAATTTTACCTCACTTTGCCAATATATTTTTCATAGCAGCTGTGGGGTGGCCTTATTGCTTGAAGCCCACATCTTCATCATTTTACTAAAAATGGTGAGTGCAAATAATGATACTATTGCTAGCTTAATTTTCTTTAGATCGCTCATATCTATAGGTTGCCATTCATATTCTTTGAATACTTTAGGGTATTTAGTATCAGATGGCTTTTTAGAGGATATTACCAGATAAGCAGTTAAAACTCTGGGTAAGTCAACCCACAGTCTGGCGCTGACCAGCAAGGCTAAATCCTGCGCCTGTACATTTTCTCCCTGTTTATTAGTTATTGATAATTTCCTCAATCATTTTAAATCTTTTTACCATTGCCTTTTGTAAAGTCTCAATTCTTTGTCCAGTGTCAGTTTTAATGTCCTCATTGATTTTTTTTTTAGCTTTTGGTCCTTATTTTGCACATATAATTTCAAGGTATGAAATTTGTTCAGTAAAGATAATGAATGTCTCATCCTTGGACATTATTTGAATGTCATGCATATTGCCTTCCTGGAGAGACACCCTATTTGTTAACCTATCATAAATTTTTTAGCAGATTTTGACTGTTAATTTTATCAGTATGAATTATTTTAGATAATTTTCAGCACCTTTTGACATAGATTGCTATTTGTCTGTCAAATTAATGTTGTCCTCTTTAATGGTAATAATTTTCTGGCTAGCTGCTTATTATTAGTCTGTAAAGACTATCATTTTTAAAAGTGTCTCATTTTTGGCTCTGTTTCTCAAACCATTTTTTAATGTTATACTATGAAAAGCAAAGCTAATTCCCAAAATCAAATAAATAGATGTATAAGGAAAATCACATAAGTCTTGAAGAATACCATCAATAGCGTATGCAAAATTGTTATTTAATCCCCGAATGGTAATATTGTCAGTAATCATATAACTTCTAAATTTATCAATTCACTTACCTTAGGCAATTTTAGTGAATTTAGTAGGTGTAATAACCTTCATTGGCCAATAGGTGTCGCGGTTGCAGCCATTTGGCAGAGGGACACAGAGGAGAGAACCAAGCAGCATCCAGCTCTGGTTCCACACACTGTTGCCTACATAGATACTGATAAATATGCTTTGTTTAACAAATTAAGAGCAGTTGTCAAGGAAACTAAAGTGAGTCCATACATGGCGAGAGTTGATGGCCAGAATAAGAAGGACATCCAATGCTTCCCCTCAGTAATGAGTCCCCTTAATGTTGGGCTGCGTCCTGGAAAGTTGGGGTTCTAGGCAGGGGCAGGTGGGCCCCTGGCAGGCGAGAAATGTGTCCCCAAGAGTGTGGCAAGAATAGGGTTTCCCAGTGAGTGTGGACTTGGCCCCCGTTGGGCATCAGATGAAGCAGAATGTGTCAGATGGGGGGGAATATGAAGGTGTTCTTTATTAAAAGGGAACTCACAGATCACAATGAGGAAACAGGAACAGAACCCAACATAGATGTGTGGTGAGCGAGGAGAGAGAGCGAGAGCAGTCCCACGCACTTTTTGATACCCAAGGACATGCCCCACCTGGTCCAGCCTCTCAAAGACCATTGCCTGAAGGAGGTTCACCATTACAGAACTCTACCAGACTTTCAAAGAAGAGCTAATACCAATACTCTTCAAATTATTCAATAAAATAGAAACAGAAGGAACACTGCCAAATTCTTTCTATGAGGCCTCTGTCACCCTGATACCCAAACCACATACAGACTTAATAAGGAAAGAGAAGTACATAACAATTTCACTCATGAACACTGATGCAAAAATACTCATTAAAAAACTGGCAAACTGACTCCAAGACCACATCAAAAAGATCATTTGCCATGACAAAATAAATAACAGAAGACATGAAAGTGGGGTAGGACATGGTGGGAGGGAGGGGAAGGAAGTGATAGATATAAGAGACCAGAGTGAGTTGTATACATATATAAATTATCAAAGAATAAATGAATAGAAAGAATCAGGATATCACATAATAAACAACTACAGGAAGGAAAACGGGAGACAGAAGTTCAGAACAGTTATCAAACATGACAGAAGGAAGTCCCAATGGAAGCATTTCAGACCATGTAAAACCTAGAAGAGAGGCAACAGGGTATCCATAGGAGTTAAATGCAGAGGACAGAGGCATCCCAAAATTAGCAGGGACTTCTGTAGCACCCTTGCTGATGTAGACATTGGCAAGATTCATCCAGTGGAAAGCAGAGTTTTGTTATATATCTGACAATGCATATGGAATTGGAGTTTCGTAAAATGTGTTCCCTTAGCTGACACATGTAAGCTTGATGCCACAGGTTGACTAGATACCAGATTTTAAAAAAAAAGGCAGAAGAAAAAGTATTGAATGGGAAGGGCCTCAACTTAGAGCAGTTTAGAGACTGTCACCAGGATAATGGTGGGAGTGGTGGATTGAATGAAAATGGCCGTCATAGGCCCACAGAGAATGGAATTATCAGGAGCTGTGGTCTTCTTGGAGTAGGTGTGGCTTTGTTGTAGGAAGTCTGTTCTGGGGGTAGACTTTGAGGTCTCATATGCTTAAGCCAGCCAGCGTCTCTCTACTCCTGCTGCCCGCCCATTTGGATATGAAACGCTCAGCTTCCTCTCTAGCGCCATGCCTGCCTGCATGCTGCCATGTTTTGTGCCATGATGACAATGGGCTAAACCTCTGAAAATGTAAGGCCGCCCCAATTACATGTTTTCCTTTATAAGCGTTGCTGTGGTCATGTGTCTGTTCACAGCAATAAAACCATTAACTAAGATAGTGGGGCACAGGGGAAACACTCTTCAACAGAGAAAATCTTGAGCATCAAGGTTAAAGCAGCACAGGGTTTGTAGCCAAACAGCAGTGTGGTCATTAGGATCACTTGCTGAGGTGTAGAGGAGTGGGCTGACAAATACAGCAACGTTTGCAGACACAGCAGCTGGAGCCTCTCGGCTACACAAGTTCCTTGGAGAAGTTTCTCTCCTGTAGAAAAAAACTGGTTGCTGTGTCTTCATGAATGCAACAAGGTTGTATATAAAAGTTTTTTTGCAAAATTGATTTTTTTTAAAAAAATTCAAATTTGTAAAAAGACGAAAACCAAAAAAATGAAACTTATTACTAGTTCTTTTAGATCTAAAGATAGAACAAGATTGATACCTTTATTTCCTCCTTTTAAACTGCTCTAAGTTGAGGCCTTTCCCATTCAATACTTTTTCTTTTGCCTTTTTCTTATCTGGTATCTAACCAACCTTGTGGCATCAAGTTTACATGTGTCAGCTAAGGGAACACATTTTACAAAACTCCAATTCCATAATAGAATTATTTCTATAATACTTTTGTGCACTGCAAACACTTAGTTTTAAAATATCAGAATGTTATTTCTATTTTTCATATATACCCCTAATTATAAGATGAAGAGAAATCACATTATTGACTTATAATTCAATATAATGTATCTTTTATTTCTTTGTAAATTTGGAATTACTACTGAAATTTTAAGGGAGAAGGGTAAAGCAATAAGTCAAAGATGAAGTGACTATTGATTGGTCAACTGAATTTGAACTAATTTCAATATGTTACAATGTCTGTGTTTAGAAAGGAACGGATGAAAGAAGCTCCCTCATCCTGACTAGAAGGCTGGTCTTAATAACTTTGTCACAGTGAAACCACGTCACAAACACCATCCATAGATTCAATCCACAGACTTGTAGGATTATTTATTGCAATTAATGTATTTTTGATGTATAACTAAAACATCATGATATTTACCAACTTAAATTGCATAATTCAGAAATTTTTGTATATTCCCAGAATTGTGAAATTATCACTAAAGTATGTCTAGAACATTTTCATAATACACAAAAATTCCTGTACCAGTGAGCAGCGTATTCAATTTCTCTCTCTCTCTCTCTGGTTTCAATCACTTTTGTTTTCAAATGGACGAGTAAAATGATAGCTTGGATCAGATTGCCTGGCTTGTCTGTGCACCAGGAGACAAGGACAACCAACAGATCATCTGCTCTTCTCAGTCAGAGGACATCAAAGGATGCTCATTTCTGCAGGTAGGGTTATCTTCATCTATTTGAAGATGCGACTGTTGACAAGATTCCTTTTCACTTGTTAGCAAGGATAAAGTCATAAGAATCACTCATCTACAATTCAGTAATAGGAATGCGTCTTTCAAGCTCTGATTCTGCAATTTGTAATTGTGATTTTGCAGAAATATTTTCCGTCATTTCCTTTTCTTTGGGATTTTGAAGAAAAATAAGTATTATGTCTGTTGAACTTTGCATGAAGCAAATCCAGGAAATAAAGTTAAAATTACATTTTCAAAGGTGGTGATCTTCTTCCTGTGGTATTAAATTTCTAAGGCTGAGAATTGGGATTTCTGCCCATATTTTAATTCATTCCTCTGTTCTTAATTGTTGACTAATGTTCATGTCATTATTTTAGGTTTCATTCTCATTTGTCCTTTCTAGGGTAGTGTTAAAAATTTCCCTTTTGTTTTAAGATACTGAGTTAGGGTTTCTATTGCTGTGAAGAGACACCATGACCATAGCAACTTTTATAAGGAAAACATTTAATTGGAGTGACTGGTTTACAGTTCAGAGGTTCAGTCTATTATCATCATGACAGGGAGCATTGTGACATGCAGGCATACATGGTGCTGGCTATATCTTGATATGCAGGGAACAGGAAGTCAATTGAGGCACTGGGTGGTCTCCTGAGCATAGGATAGCCCAAAGCCTGCCCGTACAGTAACACACTTCTAACAAGGCTGTACTCACTTCAACAAATCCACATCTCCTAATAGTGTCCCCTAATAGGGAACAATTACATTCAAACTACCACAAATACATTTAGGATCTGGGAGGCACTGGTATCAGGAGGAGGGGCTACTATATGATCAAAAAATATTGTATAGCTGTTTTTAAAACCAAGATGAGGGAAACAAATCATAAGAAACCTTCAAAAAAGATATATTTATTTCATTTTATATGTATGTGTGAGTGCCGGTGAAGTATGTGCATGTCTGATACCCACAGAGGGCAGAAGAGGTCGTGAAATCTCCCAGTATTAGAGTTATAGTCAGTTATAAATTAGCACATCAATGTTGGGCATTAAATCCTTATACTCTGTAAGAACAAGTATTCTCAGTAGCTGAACCCTCTCTCTATCCTTAATGTTAATACTTATAAAGCCGTACTGTGTATTACCTTATCACATTGTCAAAGTTTGTCTGATAATATGCTCAATGTCACATTTTTTGGTTGTTTTCAGAAAAAAAGTCAAATGGAATAAGCCAATGGCCTAAAATGGAACCATTGTCAACTATGTTAAATGATGTAACTTTTTATTTATTTTACTTTTCTGTTTGTTTTGAGATGGGTTTTCACTATGGAGAACAGTTGGCTTTGAACTCACAAAGATCCTCCTACCTCCTGCTTCTACCTCTCAAGTTCTGAGACTAAAGGCATTCATTACCATACCCAGATAATGTATGTTATTTCCAATGCTACTTGTTAACTTCTAGAACTATTGAGACAGTATTGCTGAAAACATTACATGCTTGAGTTACAGAACAGGGAGAGTTCTTGCTGGTACTTAAATAGATATGTCACCCCTACTGGCTAGAGCTCATAGTGCTGCAAAACACTATGTATATTACCAAAAGAGAAATGCAATCATGTGTACACCCAGCTGTAAATCCTGCAGACTTCAACAATGGCTTTTCTGGCAAGATATGCCTATTTGCACAACGGTGACATAACTGTTATGGGAGTAACCAATCACTTTCTGATAGAGTTTATGGTCCACTCCAGCAAAAGGAACCCATACCTTGTACTTGGAGTGCATTGGCACTCCAAAACTTGTAGCTAGGTAAGTCATGGGCCTAAGGGGAAAACCTACTACTATTATTATGCTAAATAGACACAGCAATAAAATAACTCTCATTGATTTGTTATCATCCCGATAGAGGAGTTCACCGCTTGACCCTCACCAGAGAGCTTTTGTAGTAGATGACAAGACATTGGTAGACCCACAACTGATCAACATGCAGAGAATACCAGACTTCAGAGTACCAGTTCCAAATGGGATAATAATAGTACACCCTTTCCCATAAAACTCAAGGATGTATTCAGAGAAGGCGTGGAAAAACTAAAAGGTGCTGATGACTTCAAGAAAACCATATTTTCCATACAGAATAAGGCAGATTCACATATGAATCAGCAAAGACTGTGACAGCACATGCAAGACTTGTGAAAACTCAAGGCAGGCAAAGTCCCAGCTTGGAGAAGGGGAGATGAAAATGAAGTCTGACCTCTTGCTGAAAAGATATTGGCACAGGTGGTGATTTGAGAAGGAAAGTGAGTTTTCTTCAATTGTGTTATACTTTGTATAGTCATCACATTCTTGGCTGAACACTGGAGTAGTTAGATAACACACAAATTGGATTCTACAACATTTTTTGGTTTAAAGAACACACATATATACACATACATGGGAGGGGGAAGAGAGAGAAAGAAAGAGACACAGAGGGAGACAGAGAGAGACAGAGAAAGACGAGACACAGAACATGAAATTAAGTGGGAGGTGGGGGAAGATCTGGGAGGTATTCAGTAGGGGAGCAGATATGACAATGATATACAAAACTCTTAAAAATTCATAAAAACAATATTTTTCACATCAAAACATTCATCACCATGTTCTCAGATCCAGTGTGAATTTAGAGATTACCTAATTCAGTGTTTTCCTGTGTATTAGTCTAAAGTATATTCAGTAAATTAGCAACCAATTGAGTCAGAATAACTGTATTGATGGACGATATTTTCATTGTGTTGGCACACTTATGTAATCTACGGATTGCATGAATTCTTTGTGAAGAAAATAAGCAAATATTTTAATTCGTTTGCCTGTGTTAAAGCATTTTAATATTAATGGTGATTCTCCCAATAGTGTTTCTGCATGTAACCTGAATGTACACTGTTATAAATTCCTTTTCAAATGAAGCATTTTGTGTCTTAGAATATCCACATATCCCAATGTCATTAAGTTTTGCCTAGAAAAGCTTTTTTTTTTTTTTTTGAGTGATCTATAAACCAAGATCTTGGTGAAAATAAGCGACAAGATGTTGTCAAATCCTTGAGGGTCCAGAGTGAAATCTCCGGGGGAGAGCAATGGAAAGGACAAGATGCATGAGCTTTAAAAGTTAAAGAATCTGATAATTAGATTTAATTGGGTCATCTCTTTATTATCAACAAGGTCTACTCTCTCTTTTAGTGTTTTTCTATTTCCAAAAGGAAATGAGGAGAACAATTTTATAGGGTACAAGATGAATGTCCATTAAAAGAAAATTTGAAAAAGAAAGAAAGAAAAATAGTACCTGTAGTGATATTAATGAGAATTTCTCCCATTGGCTCACTGTCTGTTGTACTGTTCTGGAAAGGATTAGGAAGTGTGACCTTTTTGAAAGTGATATGTGTCACTTGAATTAGATTTTGAGATTTCAAAAACCCACACCAGGCCCAGTATTTCTTCCTCACAATTTTGGATCATATGTAATCACAGCTACTACTGCAGCAATATGACTGCCTGCTACCATGTTCCCCACCATGATGGCCATGGACTCGCTCTCTGTAATTCTAAGCAACTCCCCAATTAAATACTATGTTTTATAAGTTGCTTTTGTCATGGTGTCTCTTCACAATAAATAAAAAGTGTAGCTAAGACCTAGTGCCTAAGATTCTGTTTTTAAAATTAATTTATATTCATCATTCAGGAATCTTAGCTTCATTTTTGTAAATATTTGAATATAAAAACTATCAATGATGAACAGGACTTTAAAATTCTAAGTAAAGGTCAAACAAAAATTTGGATTTTTTCTTCTAAGTTTTGAGATTTATCTTAATAGGATTTGTACAGAAACTAAATTGTTACTCATAAAATTTCTAAAATCAAAGGTCTAGTTGTCTAGGCTACCATGACAACCCTTTACTAATTAATTGACCATATGGAATCAGGTTTAAGAATAAGAATGTTTTTTAAAATTTACATTATAGGTGTATCATTTGTAGCTTGACAGAACAATGTAGTGTTTTGCTAAAGTTTATACTACTCATATTTCTCTCCATTTTGTGTTTTTATCAGGTATCAGTTCTTAAGAAGTTGCAATGAATCACTTTATTGCTATACCTCTATTACTATACCACAAAATTCTTTCTTCCTTTTTCTTCTCATTTTCCTTCACTCCTTTCTTTCTTTTCTTTCTTAACTATTTCCTTTCCCCACCACTCCACATGTAAGCGATTCTAAAATTGAGGTCCATTTCTTTATTACAGAGAATAAAATATCTTATTTTAGTTACATGTTAAATGAAACATGCCCAAATCTTCATGTTCTCTATAAAGAAAAACAATCAAGCAAACAACCAAAAACCCTTACATGTAAGTACAATTTTGGCAATGATACTCAAATCTTATTTTAAAGTATTCTTTTTCTTTCATTTTTTGGTTCCAACTCTCCATTTTTATTTATTATTATTTCCTTATTTTTTAGTTCATAATATAATTAATTGCATTTCTTCCTTTCCCTTTCCTGTGTCCAACATCTCCTATGTCAATCTCATTCAAATTTATGGTCTCTTTTTCTTTACTTATTTGTCTGTGTATATGTGTGTATGTATGTGAGAGAGAGGGTGGGAGGAGACATGCAGACAGAAAGGGGGAGGGACATACCTATCATATCTATCTATCTATCTATCTATCTATCTATCATTTATCTGTCTAGATGCCTTCTAGGTGGTCTCAATCCAACACAATGGTTCTACTCTAAGACTGCTTTGCTTTGCCGTTATTGCAACATCGTGTAACCATATTTAGGAGACAGTTTGTAGATGAATTGGTCTTTACTTTTCTCCTCTAGTAATATGCAGAGTACTTTACAGTACCATGAACACTAGTCCAAAGGTTGAAGGCCCTAGGTGGGCACCAGCTTGACGTCTCCATGTTCAATGAGTTATATAAATGCTGTCCTCACCAATACGACCTTACTGTCAGTTTGTGGAAAACAACTAATAACCTTATCAATAGCCTGCATTGATGGGGGTTCTTTGGCCAAAAACACAATTAGATGTAACCCATTCCCCTGTACTAGAAGCTTCACTTCAAGACAAGAGATTGTCCAGGTAGGACTCAGTCTTTCATATATATACATATATATATATATGTATATATATGTATACACACATATATATGAAGGTTATATATATGAAGGTATATATATATATACATATGTATATAATTTTAAGTTTCTATTGTGTTAGATTTCCAACCAACCCTTCAAATGGACCTTTGTTTGTTTTTTATCTGCCTCTCCTTGTGTTCCTTCTGCTAAGTGAAAAATCTTTTTCTCAGAATTACTATCTCAGAAGATAGTTGCCCAGGTAGTTGGTAGAAAGCAATGATACTACACAATAATCATCTTTCCATCTGGTAAGTTTATCATTTTAGAAATTTCTATATAATTTTGTAAAATGAGATTCTATTTAATCAACTTTATAATACTGCTAAAGAAAAAATATTAGTGTAATTGACAGACCTGTAAAATATATACTCTCTGGAAGAGGGACACTATAAAGTAATCCCACACTAGTTCAGAATTGAGTAAAATAAAGTGTTCTTTATTTAGGGGTAGACTCACAGATCACAGTCCTCTGCACAAACAGGGAACAGGAACCAAATCCAACGGTGGTGCAGGACAATTGTCTATATTCTGTCAATTATGTTTAAATAAACACTGATTGGCCAGTAACCAGGCAGGACAGTATAGGCGGGACAACCAGACAGGAAGTAGAGGCAGGTCAATGAGAACAGGAGAATTCTGAGAAGGAGGAAGCCCATTCCTCCCAAGTCCTGTCCCAACCACAGAAGAAGGAAGATGTGATTGCCCCGCTGAAAAAGGTAGTGAGCTATGTGGCTAACATAGATAAGAATAATGGATTAATATACATTATAAGAGTTAATAAGAAGCCTAAGTTAGTGGGCCAATCAGTTTTTCATTAATATAGACCTCTGTGTGATTTCTTTGGGGCTAAATGGCTGTGGGACCTGGTGGGAGGACAGAAGCCAGGCAGGGAAAAAACCCAGACAACACAACAGCAGCAGAAGGAGGGAGGGAATGAGGGAGGGAGAGAGAGAGAGAGAGAGTGAGAGAGAGAGAGAGAGAGAGAGAGAGCGCACAGGCTTTATGGCTGCATTTATAGTATAAAAGACCATGCCCAAATGGACTGATATCTTAAAAGTCTATTGGCTGAAGGAATTCCCATAGCACCTCCCTTTTCTAAAATATTTTAGTTATAAATACATTGTTTGCCAGTCATATGGGCACCTGTGTGATATTCCAGTATGTTGTAGAGTGAGATAGAGGACTCCTGGCTGTCAGGACAGCCTGGGCTACACAGAGAGTTTTTGTATCAATATGAAGGAACACAATCCTCACCCAAAAGTTAATAAAACAGATGTTTCTTGTTGCTTCATAATTTTTTTTATGTTCAAAACTAGCAATTTTGCTTTGGTTACTGCTCTTATTACTAGTATCAGCATCAAGTATTTATTAATTATTTTATTCTAAATCTTTGTTGTGCTATTCAATTGATTTATTGCAATTGTATTAAAGTGGTAAAATGATTATCCCCCCACTTCTAGATTAAAAAATGAAGAGATTAATACATTACCCCTTGACACATAGCAAGCACAAAAGGAAGCTGTGGTTTGGGAGAAGGCATTCATGTTGCTAGCAAATAGCCAGGACCTGCTCCAAAAAAACATCAGAAGATTTAGCGAGTTCCAGAGGGAAAGGAATTTTCAAAGTGAAGTCAAACGTGCTGTCTTTCCAGGGAGGACATTTCACGTCTCTTACTGTGTAATAGCTTCACTGATACAGTTTCTATAAAGTCCTTATTATTACTGCTTAGCAGTGCTGGCACTTATGAGTGTAAAGTGCTCAACAATTCTAACACTAAGTGCTTTGTAGAACTTATAAAACAAAAATTTACTTAGGAACAGAAATGCCAATTTGACATACACATGTATGTATATACTTACTCTATTGAATATTTATTTATACCAAAATAACTTGCAATTATGTGGTCACTTCCTGTGTAAATACTGTGACAGAAATGTGATAAAACAAGAAAGTACTGCTCCTGATGAATTTTCATCTTGAGAATTCATTTTTGTCTAGTTAGAGTAGATCATGCCACCTGGTGTAGAGTGTGTGCTACTGTGATTACTGGGAAAAAATATCCGAACCAAGAAATCGACAGTTTCAGAATTCTGTTTATACCTGACAACTATTGATGAGATTAAAAGTAAAGATGGGGTATTAAGCTTTTGTTCAGACAGGAAATGAAAATTTATAGCTGTATTTCATAAAATTGTAGATAATTGTTCATAATAAGTCTAGGCACTATTTTTTCTGTTCTTTACTTGATTTTACACCAAATATAGACTTCATAATACCATCTCAAACTTTTGTACATGATAATGTTTTTCACTCATGTATGCTCTATCTAGATTATATCAAATAATATGCTTATTACAGCAGAAACTAATTATATAAAATAGCATTTGATCACTGTAAGAAAAAAAATCATAAAATGACTAAACACTAAGAAAAGCAAATATCACAAAAACTTTCTTATAAGTAGGGGGAGAAAAAAGGAGTATACATACTTGGGGACAATTTTTGTTGTTGTTGTTTTGTTTTTTGAGGGTTTCTCTGTGTAACATCCTTGACTGTCCTGCACTCTGTAGACCACGCTTGCACTGAACTCAGATCTGATGCTTCTGCCTCCCGAGTGCTGGGATTAAAGGTGTGAGCCATGACAGCCTGGCTGGGGACAATTCTCTTATTGTGTGTAACAAATGAGATAATAAGGGATATTAAAAAGCATAACAGACGTAGTTACTTCAACAACCTGTGTCTAAGATCAAATTTGTACTTTATCTTTCACTGCACATCTCAAAACTCAGTGCACCCCCACTGTTAAATGGTAGTATTTGTAATACTCGATCTAAAAGAAAGGATTAACAAAGTATTTTCATGACAGTATCTCTTTAGCTCTCTTTAGATTACATACACGAAGCAGTGAGGGTAAATTTTAGCATATTGAAAGTATGCAAATATTTGTTACTGAAAAAGTGTTGTCCCATATGTCCTGGAGAATAAACTACAATAATCATACATTCAGTTTATTACACAACAGCAAGCAAATGTAAAATTCAAATAGAAAGTAGTGCATAGAGGAGAAAAATATAGACTACAAGACATCTTCAAAGCAGGAGGTAACAACATCCAGCAGAGATGACTGGAGCAGACTGGCAGTAGAAGCGAAGATAGTGAAGATAGCGCCGTGAGATCAGGAGATTACAAATAGGCAGCAGAGACTGACTGGGGAAGGTGAGTGGCCTGACGGAATTCCGGTTGAGCTTTCTCTCCATGGATGACTTTCCCATGGTGTAACCTAAAGCTTCCCATTCCTACGCAAGACCTTTTTATGTCATCAAATAGTCAAGCCAACCTTGGTTGGAAATGATTTGCTTTCTAGATGGTTTCAATACAACACAATGTTTTTACACTAGGGCTGTGGTCTGCTTCCCTCAATGTGATGGAGAGAGGAGGGGAGGCTACCCCGGGAAGAGGGTTCTGGGAATACACCGAGACAAACACACTTGTTTTGAAGTGGCAGGGTGCGGGGTGGATGGGCAACCAGGACTAGCTTCTCATTTAACTCAAGTAACACATGACAATCTAGTAATATAATGTACATTGTAAGTACTTACAGAAATTGGATGGATAATACCAGCCCAGAAGGATTGAGTCTCTGACTCAGTCTTTTACCATCTGCAGGATTCATTGCCCAGAACTTGGTCTCACAATGCAATAAGCTTAAAAAGGGCTGTGAAATGCACCAAGACTTTTGTTTTAAAAATGAAGAAAAATGTTCATTGAAATAGGCAACTATCAATTTTATTATAAATGGGTTGCTCTTTAAGTCCGAATTTGAACAGAATCAGCTATTTATTAATATTATCATTAATAGTAATGGACTGTATATTTAGCTAACGTATGGATTCTCTGTAAGAAAATACAATCTCATATGATGTTTTACACTTGGGATCACTGCTTAAAGCAAAAAGTTCTAAATCAACACTCACAATTGCTTATTCCACAGTTGCCCAATTTTCACCCAAATTAACAAGCATAATCTGCCTTACTCTCTGAAGGAAAGGAGGGAGACACTCATTTCCTGAGCAATAAATCCTTAACAGAGAGAGAGAGTCAATAAATTCACTTACCAAGTACAAAAAAATCCATAAATTTTTCTGGACTCTATAAATTTATCAAACACTATTCTATAAAAACAGCCACTTTCCTTTAGTTGGAACACATGTGTCTTTCTCTGTACATATTCTCAGAGAAAATTTTAAAGCCTAATAAAACACCTGAGCTCTTCAGTTAAGATGAAAGCAAATGAAAAGACAACCCTAAGTAAGTGGTTGGTGAGTGATGGGAAGACAGTGTAGTAAAGGCATGGAAGGATGAAAGATTGGCGGACCATCTGGTACCTTTATCAGGAAGTTTTCAGATAATGCCTTTCTCCCTGTTTGAACACTCATGACTCAGGAACAGTGGGAAATCTTGGAGAGTGATGTACTTGGGTTAGGGAAGGAAGTGGAAGGCTGCCTAAGCAAGCAGCTTTCAGGCTCTTGTCTTGCAGTTTCAAAAATTGAAATTCATGTGCCAGAGAGTAGAGGGTTGTAGAAAGAAGTATATCATTATAGGGAGCTTAAGAGAAAGAAAGACGGCACCTTCTTTTACAACAGAAAGGGTCCCGTGGAGTATGACAGCAATGAGCCTCCTGGTCTTTGAGTTAATAAGGCATTTTGATGGAGGGAATCGAGGATGGACTAGTAGTCCCAGTTTTTTCCCCAGGTGTCCATCTGCCTTACAGTTCTAGTCATGTCCTCGGTATGGTTTCCAGGAAAGGAGTAAACTGCTTTAAGGGAAAGAGAGAAGGAAAAACCAACCAAACTTCTTTTCTCACATAGACCATCCCTAGTGATGGTAAAACCAGAGATAGTTATAGTTTAAAGACTTCTGGAATTTCTCACTTCCAGCAAGAACAGGATCCCAAAGAAAGAAAATGGTCACCCTCCTCTCTCTCTCTCTCTCTCTCTCTCTCTCTCTCTCTCTCTCTCTCTCTCTAACTTATTTTTCTCTCACATAGTCACTTTTCTTTGGTGTCTTTTTATCCTACACTACATAGCCAATCTCCACCTCCTGATCTTATTATAACTGCTCTTTGAATCATACATCACATTTTGGAGTTATCCACTCCCATATGGACACCTTGAGGGATGAGCATATGTTCTCATGATTCAGTGTGTGGGCATAGCACACCAGGTGACTCCACATGCCTGGGAACTCATTGGAAATGCTAATGACTCACCCCAGTCCAGTCAGAGTCACAGTTTGCAAGCTCCTTCCAAGTTGAGGAAGTATTAGTTCATATGATGGTTCGTACTTGAATCTGAAGATTCATGTGCATGGAAATCCATTACTTTCATCTGAACAAATTTAGCTAAAACAATACGTATTTGCATTTGGGTAAACATCACCCAATATAAGTAATAATCAAATATTATGTAATAAACAAAACTATTCTAAATAAATGTAAATTCAAAGGCTGATCTGTGAGTGGAAACTTGACAGTTAGACTTTATTAAAATCTACACTTCATTAAAATCTTCAATGAAGCAGCAGGAGCAGAACTCTTTTCCTGTGTTGCTGGTGGATAGGTTAAGCAGCAGTGGCAGCTGGATATGTTAGAACAGCAGTGGCAGCTGGATATGTTAGAACAGCAGTGGCAGCCATAGTCATTTAGTCACTATCTGTCAGTTTCGAAGGTTGAATATATTTTTATTAATTCTTGTATGTTTATAAGAGAAAGAGAAAAAATTATTCCTTTGAATTTCTAGGACATATATTGAGAAATTAATATTCTTAAGAAAGAATATATTTTATACATAATTCAATGGATCATCTCAAAGCTTCCTTTTCTGCAGCCTGGAAGACATCACTAATACTTGAGAAAATATCTTGTCATCAGAAATTAAATTTTGGAAAAAAAATGACTAATTTTATTTTGTAAGAGGCAACTTAGAAATTATGGAAATTGGCGAATCTACTTTATTTCCTTTAAATGTGATTGAAATTATGCTACCCATAAAATTTTTTTGTTTTCATTGAAATAAGTGTACATGTATACATTTTGTCTGGATACTACTCTTGTGGCAGTTAGCAAAATAATTAATTGTTTCTCCATCACCATTGAAGGGAAGCCTTTAAATGAAAATGAAACTGTTGTGTTAGTCCTGGTTCATAGCTGGACTTTATGAGACTTTGACACTAATTCTCAGATGCTATACATATATATGTATATATATTACAAATACTAATATATATTATATATATTACTACATTGTTTTAAGTTTATCTATCATCTATTAAATAATCCATATCTATCTATAATCTGTATCAATCATCTATCATTTATGTTTATCAGTCATCTATCTATCATTTATCTACCTATTAATCTAGCTATCATCTGTGCCGTTAATCGGCCCTGTGGGCTCACACACACCGCAGTATTAAAGTGATGTCTCAGGACAGGGAAAACGAAGCATTCATGGTTGGATGAACACGTGGTAAGATCAACAGCTCTGACAAGGAGGCTTTAGGAAAGAGATGAACAGAAGGAGGCTAGAGGTGGGAAAATGTGTCCTGTGGAATTGTGTCCCTAGTGGACCTTTTCATGGAAAGCTAAAGTTATCCATAAACCAGGCAATGCCAACATAGATTCAGCCAAGGTGAGGCAGACTGCGAAAGAGAACCAATATGCTAGTTGTTATAGTACCTGTGTATTAAGTGATAGCGGCAGAAAACAAATGGAAAAGTAACTCCTTGTTACTTAGGTATCTTAGTGTACTCATGGTGTTACAAAAAGAGAAAGAAAGAAAGAAAGAAAGAAAGAAAGAAAGAAAGAAAGAAAGAAAGAAAGAAAGAAAGAAAGAAAGCCATGGACTCTGTAAATAATAGAAATATCTTTCCCACAGTTCTAACTGGGAAGTGTAAGATCAAGACTCAAAGTGCTACTACATTCAGGCCCTGGAGAGTGTCCACTTCCTGGCTTATAGAGAGCAGATTTATTGCTTTGTCACCACGTGATCTTCCTCAGTGAGTACACATGGAGAGAGAGAGAAAAAAAGTGGTGTCTTTGTCTTCTTAGAAGGGTGCTGTGTCCTTCATGGAAGTCCAACTCTCACAACTTTGCCTCAATCTCATTAGGACCTAACAGCTTCACTTCCAAATATCATGATGCAGAAGTTAGGGCACCAATGACTGATTTTGTGGGGGAGCATAGTATTCACAGGAAGCATTTGTCACAGAACCAACAACAGACACACAAACACACACACAGGTTCAGTGAATCCTAAACACTTACACAAAAATGTGGAAATTTGTATTTTTAGTAAGTCCCATCCATTTACTTTTAAACAACACCAAGACTTATTTTCTGATCTAGCATTTCATCTCATTATCACCTTACATCCTCTTCGTGGGAGTTTGCGAAATGTCAGGTGCTAAAGGTGAGCTTCCTACTTTCTCCTCTTGGTGATTATCATTGAAAATTAGAAAGGTAAGATGACTGAGTATTGAGAATTAAATGGCTATTATTGGATTAACAGCGACAATCTCAACAAACTAGCTGCACTCAGGAGTTTTGACCCTGGCACCGCTGAAAGTTCCGAATAATCTGGAAGTCCTATAGCCAGAGATGATGTTAAGGATGTTCTCGGAAAGGTATGAGCGAATGTCTTCTTTTCATTACAGAGTGACTAGGAGCCATTAAGCAGGCGTTTCTGGGAAGAGAAGAAAATTACAATATCATAAACATCAACTAATGATCTGGTTGACCATTTACCAACATGAAAGAGAATCTGAAGTAAAAAGGTCATTCAATGCTTCAAGCAGATGCTATTTCTTCACGAGGCAACATTTTTGTTGTCCTTATTTTGTTTTGCTTTCCCAGAAACTACACATGCCTTTTAATGTCATTTTGTAGTAAAATGTCAAGTGAGTGGTTTTTAAAGTTAACAGATAGGGATAACTTTGTTATGATCATAAGTAACTTACTTCTAGTGTAGGCTGGAGACCTTTTCCACTAAAAGATATTTTTATCAATTGACTGTGCTGACTGTAATGGAGCCAGCATCTCAGGTGCATGGGCTCGATGTTCTATAGATCTTGGCATTGCCAGAACTAGGGCTTCTTGAAACTCCAGATCAGGGAGCTATTTAAAATTATAAACTCTAAGAAAAACACTTATGATTTCTGAAGATATGCTCATGTCAGTTTGTAAAATCATAGGGGTTGTATTGTTTTACATGTTGTTGCATGAGCAGAGTATATTCTAAAGTTTACTTTAAATGATTTATATGTGAGTTTGACTATAGTTTATTGAAATAATCATATTTTGCCTATAAACTGCAGGGTATTTTTTGATCATATGCATATCTTCACATAAAAGGATTTCTGGCTGACATAACTTTTGAAATTTTACTATATGTGCTGAAACACAGCAAAGCCCCACAAGTTACCTTTTCTTTAAAGTTTGTATTCTCTGATCTAGGTTCTTTTTTTATTAATTAAATTTATTCATTTATTTTACTATCTAGACTGCAGTTTCTCCTCCCTCCTCTACTCCCTTTCCCTACCCCTATATCTCTTCTGCCCCCTCTCCCCTCACCCCAATCCACTCTTCCTCCATTTCTGTTCAGAAAGGGCAGACCTCCCATGGGTTTCAATAAAGCATGGCATATCAAGTTGAGGTAGGACTAAATTTTTCCCTTTGTATTAAGGTTGGGCAAAATAACTCTGTATGAGGAATAGATTCCAAAATGTCAGCCCAAATATTAGGGACAGCCCCTGCTCCTACTCCTAGGAGTCCCTTAAGTAGACCAAGCTACTCAACTGTCACACATATGTAGAGGGCCTAGGTTGGTCCAATTTAGGTTCCCTGGCTTTCAGTCCAGAGTCTGTGTATTCCTACTGAGTCTAGGCTAGTTGATTCTGTGGGTTTCCTTGTGATGATCTTGACACCCCCCCATACAATCCTTTCTCTCTCTCTCTTCAGTAGGATTCCCAGAGACCCAGCCCAATGGGTCTGTACATCTGCTTTTCAGTTACCACATGAAGCTTCTCTAATGATAACTGGGCTAGGTCCAGTATAGGTATATAGTAGAATATCGTTGGATGTCATTATGTTGACTCCCCCATGCCAATCATGTTTGGTTATATGCTAGGTCTCTGGGCCATCCAGCTTCTGAGGCTGCAGATAGTGTAGGGGTGAGTTCGCTCTCATAGAATGGGTCTGAGACTGGACCAGTCATTGGTTGGCTAGTCCCACAATCTCACTGCTATGCTTACTTTGGGCACCTCCCAATAAGCAGGATAGACTGTAGGTCAAAGACTGTGCAGCTTGACCTGCATCCCAAACCCTCCACTTGAAGTCATGCCCAATAACAGGAGATGGCCAGTTCAGGCTATAATCTTCCATTGCTAGGAGTCTTAGTTGTGGTCATCCTTGTAGATACCTGGGAGTTGCTCTTGCACCAGGTTTCTACCTGACCTGGAAATGAACCCCTATTTTCAGTCATCTCTATCAGTAATCTCCCCTTCTATCTACCCCCCAACCTGAACCCTTGTGTTCCCATCCTTACCACTCCCCAGAACACCCATAAGATCTCTTCTATTTCCCCTTCCTGGGGAGATCCATTTATCCCTCCTTGGGACCTCCTTGTTACATAACCTCTCTGGACCTTTGGATTATAGCATGCTTATCCTTTACTTTACAGTTAATATTCTGATGAGTGAGTACATTCCATGTTTGTCTTTCTGGGTCTGGATCACCTCACTCAAGATACTTTTTCTAGTTCCATTCATTTGCCTCCAAATTTCATGAGGTAGTTGTCCTTTAATACCTGAGACATACTCAAGCATGTTAATGTGCCAAATTTTCTTTGTTCTTTGATTGAGGGGCATCTAGGTTGTTTTCAGGTTCTGGCTATAACAAATAAAAATGCTGTGAAAATAGTTGAGTAAGTATTCTTGTGAAATGATGGGGCATCCTTTGGCCAAAAGTGGTATAACTGGGTCTTCAGGTAGATCAATTCCCAATTTTCTGAGAAACTGCCATATTGATTTCCAGAGTGGCTAAACAACTTTGCACTTCCATCAGCAGTAGAGGAGTCTTCTCCTTGTTCCACATCCTCTCCAGCATGAACCGTCACTTGTGTTTTTCATTTTAGCCATTCCAACAGGTGTAAGATGGAATCTCAGTGTCATTTTGATTTACATTTCCCTGAATGCAAAGCATGTTGAACATTTCTTTATCTCAGCCATATGAGATTCTTCTGTTGAGAATTCTCTGTTTAGATCTGTACATCATTTTTAATGGATTATTTGGTTTGTTGATATCTTGTTTCTTGAATATATATATATATATTGGAGATCAAACCTTTGTCAGATGTGGGGTTGGTAAAGATATTTTCTCATTCTGTAGGCTGCCATTTTGTGCTATTGACAGTGTCTTTTGCCTTATAGAAGCTTCTCAGTTTCATGAGATCCTATTTATTAAGTGTTGATCTTAGTGTCTGCACTGTCTGTAGTATTGGTGTTCTGTTCAGAAAGTTGTCTCCTATGCTGTTGAATTCAAGGCTATTTCCCACTTTCTATTCTAGCAGGTTCAGTGTAATTGATTTATGTTGAGGTGTTGGATCCACTTGTACTTGAGTTTTGTGCAGGGTGATAGACATGGATATATTTGGATACTTATACATACCACTCACTATCTAATATGCCAGCACCATTTGTTGAAGATGCTTTCTTTCATCCATTGTATAATTTTGGCTTCTTTGTCAAAAAATTAGGTGAATGTTGGTGGATTTATATCTAGGTCTTCAATTCCATTGATCCACTTGTCTTTTTTTCATGCTAATACCACACTGTTTTTATTACTATACCTCTATAGTAGCACTTGAAATCAGGTTCTTTTTTTGTACAGTGAAGAAAGATGCTAAAAAGAAATCCCACACTAGCTCAGAATAAAGGGTTAATTATTTAGGGTATGTTCCTCTGCATGAACAGGGAAACAGGAACCAAATCTAGCAGCCAGAAAAGAGAGAGGGCAAACACATGCTTTGCATTGCATTTGTAGTATAAGAGACCACACCCAAGTGGGCTGGTAACTTAAAGGCTACTGGCTGAAGGAGCTCCTACAGCACCTCCCCCTTTTGTTTAAATAAGAGAGTTCTAAGCCTAATTCAAAATTATATATAAGAGCAAATATCAAGTATAAAAATTAGAACTACAACCAGCATAAGTATCAAGCAAGAAACACGTGATAAATGTTTCAATAATTATCTTATCCTAAAGAGTCTAAGTCTTGTATTACAAATAACTTGGCCAAGTCATGAAAGGAAAGTAACTATGACTATCTAGTCTTCAACCCTATCGAAGATCTGAGAAGGGAAATCATATAACTTTAGTAAGCAGGAAGAACCATCAAGCTACTTCTAAAATGTGCAAGAAATGACAGAGACAACCGGCTACCTGGGCAATCACCCAAAGTCTCATTTGCAACGCTGGAGCAACCAACTTTGGGTAAGGCCTAGAGTAACTGACAGACCATTTTCAGAGGCAGGAAATTTTTCAAAACCATCTTACCTTGTCTTGGCAAGATGTGACAGTCTTTTTTCCTGTATCCTGCTTGTCCTGTCTGGACATAATATATTTTGTCAGTGGTTGATGCTTGGACAGTTCAGTGCCCAAAGGCCAGTTTTGCCAAGAAGAAAACAAGCCCCAAGTGGAGTGTTTTCAGTGCTCAACTTTCTCTTGGGAATAGATTGGTGCTGTCAGGAGCAATTGTGTCTCACTTCAACAGAACCCTAAGTTATTTAAATGTCATATTCTACAGCTCTTTGAAGTGATTGAAGATTACCTATCTAAGCAGAATACAATGTCTTTGTATCTGAAGAACCTGATTAGTATAGCTATAAGTATGACAAACATAGATGACTATTGATCTATAATTCTTAATACCTATATAACTTAAAGACTAAGACTTCACATTAGAATATTATACAATAAACAACTGTGCAACAAATGAGGACGATGACATAAGTTTTTAATTTTTTACTTGGTTTATGTTGTAAAAAGATCCAAGATCTAAGATAATATCTCCCCTTTGCATTAAAATTCCTGTAGGGGAAATTCTGGAAGGCAATAGGACTAGAATGTAATTAAGATTTGAACTCACCCTATCCACACATGCCTCCTGTAATTTATCTTCAATGAAAATCAATTTCTTTTCAGCTTCAGCTGTTAATTCCCTGGGACTATTTAAGTCTTTGTAACAATCTAAGGTTTTGTTTAAATGAAATATTAGTTTTGTTGTTATCACAACAGCTGATAGTAGACTGTCACCATCCCCTAACAATCTTTGAAAGTCATTAAGAGCCCATGATCAGTCTCTCCTAATTTGTGCCTTTTGTGTTCTAATTTTCTGTAAACCTATTTTATAACATAGGTTATAAATCTTCTCTCTGTATTTTTTCAGGAGCAATTTGTAATCTTCATTTTGACCAAACTTTCTATACTTCTTCCAACATTCTTTCTAAAGTTTCCATGTTTGAATCAGATAGCAAAATGTCATCCATGTGATGGTTAATTATAGATTTAGGAAATTGTTTACATATTATTTCCAATTATTGTTTATATATTATTTCCAGAATATAGGGCTAGCATGTTCTTTCCAGTGGAATTTGTAGTATAAGAGACCACATCCAAGTGGGCTGGTAACTTAAAGGCTACTGGCTGAAGGAGTTGCTACAGCAGTACAGGATTATTTTTGCTATCCTGTTTTTTGTTTTGTTTTGTTTTGTTTATTTTTCCAAATGAAATTGAATATTGTTTTTCCAAGGTCTGTCAATTGGTTGGAATTTTGATGGGGATTGCACTGAATCTGTAGATTTGTTTTGATAAGATTGTCCAATATGTTGATCCTACTAATCTATGAGCATAGGTAACCTTTCCATCTTCTGATATCTTCTCCAATTACTTTTTCTTTAAAACTTGAAGTTCTTGTCATACTGGTCTTTCACTTGCTTGGTTAGAGTTACCCCAAGATATTTTATATTATTTGTGGTTAACCTGAATTGTGTTGTTTCTCTGATTTCTTTCTTAGCCTGTTTATCATTTCTATATACAAGAGCTACCGATTTTTTTAAGTCAGTCTGTATCCAGCCCCGTCCATGAAGGTTTTATTAGCTGTAGGAAGTCAGCGGTAGAATTTTTGGGTTTTTTATGTACTATCATATCATCTGCAAATATTGATACTTTGACTTCTTCCTTTCCAATTTGTATCCTTTTGATCTCCTTTTGTCATCCTATTGCTCTATCTTGAAATTTAAATACTATATTGAAAGATATGGGGAGAGTAGATAGCCTTGCCTTGTTCCTGATTTTAGTGGCATTGCTTTGATTTTCTCTCCATTAAATTGGATGTTTACTATCAGTTTACTGTATTTTGCTTTTATTATGTTTAGATATATTCCTTGTATCTAATGAGAACTGATCTAGGTTCTTAGTATTTTCTCAAGATTATGACACTTTGTTCACTGCCTATGTTCCTAATCACACACACACACACACACACACACACACACACACACACACACATGTTCACTTAGTATTAAAGTGAAGATGAATTTGAGAGGACAACATTGAGTTTATCTATCCATGTGTGTCCCTGTACACCAAGAACACGTCTTCTATTTAATAATATTTGAAAAACTCTGCATCAAACATACCTTTTTAAATAACAAAACTAAATACATTTGTGATATTGTAAATAATGCCTCACACTATTTCTACTTATTTATTTACCATTATAGATTTCTTTCTTAAATTTCTTAGTACTAATATTTTCTAAATTATCCTGAATTAATTAGGTGTATTTTCATATATGATAGATTTTTCTCTTCATTTTTTTTAAGTTTTATTGGCTTAACTACCTTCTTTTGCATGTCGCTGACTAATTTTTTACCTCAAAATGTTGAAAAGAAATGATAAGTCTGTATAAACTTGTCTTTTGTCACCTTAAGGAGAAATTAAGAATTTTACTTTTGATTATGACATTACCTCTAAATTAATTAATATATTCACTTATTTTTATATGTATAGCTGTTTTGCCTTCATGAATGTCTGTGCTCCATTATTCAATGCCTCATTAGCCATAACAGATCATTAATCCCACAGGACTGGAACTACAGAGCTGATGTCTGGTTGCTGGGACTCAAACTGGGATCCTCTGGAAGAGCAGCCAGAGTTTTTAAATACTCAGCCATCTTTCCAGCAAGAACATCTAGGTTTTGGATGGTTGCCTTTTAAAAGATGAAGGACAATCTCCTCTAATCATCATTCTTGGAGAATGTATATTATATGTAGTACTTGAATATTGTCAAATGTTTTGTCTTCCATTGTAGAGGGCTATTGTTTCGGTTTCCTTCCTGTTGTTATAATAAAATACAAATGCAACTTAAGGGAGAAAGGTCTCATTCTGATCACAGCTCAAGAGTGGAGTATGTCCTGGTTGAGAAACCGATGCTGCAACAAGGGAAGGAGACTTGCTGGTGCCATGCCATCCACACTTCTGAAACAAAGGAGGAACAAAATGCAGTATGTGAAAGTAAAGTCTCAATGCCCACACCCTGCGACTTGCTTCCTCTATGGAGGCTTTACTTTTTACAGTCCCCACAACCTCCCCAAACAGCTGGGAACTATGTGTTTAAACACATGAGCCAGTGGGGGAGGGGAGCATTTCATATTCCACCCACTGTTGTCACTTTTTAATCTTTATTAATACTGTGAGATTAATATGATTTTAGTATGATGATCAGCTTCACATAGTAACTCCCATTAGGGCATAGTTCTATGGTAATATATATTTTTAACTTTTTAGAGATATATAGGAAATATTATAGTTTCCAATCTGTGTAAAGTTTTATCTCACAATGTTATGGCAGTGCCTCTGGTTGCATGAATGAACCAGGAACTATTTGTTCCTTTAGAGTTCCCTATAATACTTTGTATAACAATTACACAATTTATTGCCAAAATATTTAGAGAAGTGTACAATTAAAGATATATACCTGGATTTTATTTGTGGGAAGACTGAAAATTAATCTGTTAATATCCTTGGATTATTGGCTGGATTCTAAGTGTTGTGGTTTCACGTCGAGGATAACAGCCTGCTGGTGTGGGAGAATTGTCTGTATTCTGTCAATCATAAGTTAAATATACGCTGAGTGGCCATTAGCCAGGATGTATAGGTGGGACAACCAGACAGGAAGTAGAGGCAGAGAAAGGAGAATAGGAGAATTCTGGGTAGCAGGAAGCTCTCTTGACATTCCTGCCTGACGACCAAAGAAGCAGGATGTGACCTGCCCCACTGAAAAAGGTACTGAGCCATGTGGCTAACATAGATAAGATTAATGGGTTAATATAAGCTACAAGAGCTAAGAAGAAGCCTGAACTAATGGGCCAATCAGTTTATAACCTAATGTAGACTCTCTGTGTGATTTTCTCTGGGACTAAATGGCTGGGGGAACTGGGCAGGATGGAAACCCCAACCAGCAGGCCCCTCATGTCACAAAATGGTGCCCACGTGGATAACTGCATCCACAGAAAGCCTGAGAAAGCTTGGGAAAGAATAGAGTAAAGAATGTTTTCTTGGTAGCAGCAATTTCTCGGGTCTGCTCTGCTTGCTAGAGGCAAGCAAGAGCTCTCATTTAAGAGAGGCTTCCTGACTCAGCTTTAGCTGCAAAACCTTTCAGCTCTTTTAAGAGGTCCTGCCATGAAACACTTACATAGTGTTGATGAAAAGCTGACCACATGCTTTTTGGTTTTCAGCCATAGCAGGAAAAAAGCCTCATTGTTTTAAAATGCCAGTTTTCTGGGCCGTCCTGCAAGGCAAACTCTGAATCTTTCAGGCAGGCGGTCTGACTACGGAGCATTTGAATGTGGATTTTGAGCAGAATGCTGTAGCTTGCTTGCTGGCAGGGACCTTGAAATGCCATAGAGGTGTGGCAATAAATGTGGCTACAGCCAGTACCTCAGCCATGAGGCTGAAATCTCAGAAAGCTAAGAAATGGGCTGGATCCAGCCATCAAAGCCATGGCTTTTAATCCTATCCATATTGTTTGGTAAATTAAAGACCCATGTGGACATAAAAAGAGAGATATACAGTAAAGAGAGATTCAAAGACAAAGAAAACCTCTAAATGGTTTACAGTGTGTTAAAAATATATGCAGGCTAAAGGTTAAAGTTCTTAAAGTAAAAAAGAAAGAGAGTAGTTGGGTGTGGTGGTACACACCTTTAATCCCAAAGCTTGGGAGGCAGAGTCAGACAGATCTCTGTGAGTTCAAGGTGTGGTAGCACACGCCTTTAATCCTAGCACTGGGGAGGCAGAGACAGGCAGATCTCTGTGAGTTCAAGGATAGCCTGGTCTACAGAGGGAGTTCCAGGACAAAGATACAGAGAACCTGTCTCAAAAAGCCAAGAGTTAAAAGTAAAAATAAAAGAAATAGAGGTTAAAATAAAGCTGCATAAAGATGGAAAATACACAGAGAATCTTGATACTGCATCCTATTATGCTCTCTTTGAATTGTTTAAATGCTGAGGAAGGAGAAACAGCTGCTAAAAGATATTTGCTTATAAATGCTGCTGAACTAATCCAAGATAGGTATTTTGAAAATACCTTGACCTCAAAATTGAAGTCAAAAGGCATGTTACTTTGGAGAAGAGATTTTGCTTTTGTTTCCATAGGAAATGAGAGGCTGTGGATTCATTCTAAGTTAAGAAAACTCAGGTTTGATCAAGGAAGACCACCTTAGAAATCTCCAGTAGGAACAGATGGCCCGGATGTCTGAGTTCTACATCCAGAACAGATTCAAGACTGCTGCCTGAGATGATCAAGCTTCACAGGATGCTCCAGTCAGGAGTTGGTTATAACTCTAAATTTTCTTTAAGTCCCCATAAGATTATCAGCGCCCCCAAACAGTTGGAAGTAGCCTGGAATACTACACCTACATTCCCAAAAAATGGACTATGGATATTTTTCTTTGTTTTTTTTTGTTTGTTTTTTAAAAGAGGGGGAAGTGGTGTGGGAGAATTGTCTGTATTCTGTCAATCATTATTTAAATAAATGCTGAGTGTCCATTAGCCAGGATGTATAGGTGGGACAACCAGAGAGGAAGTAGAGGTGGAGCAAGGAGAATAGGAGAATTATGGGAAGCAGGAAGCTCTCTCGACACTCCTGCTCAGACCAGCGAAGAAGCAGGATGTGACCTGCCCCACTGAAAAAGGTACTGAGCCATGTGGATAACATAGGTAAGAATAATGGGTTAATATAACTTATAAGAACTAATATTTAGCCTGAGTTAATGAGCCAATCAGTTTATAATCTTCCAGAGACCTCTGCATGATTTTCTTTGTGACCTAATGACTGTGGGACCTGGTGGGAGGACAGAAACCAACCAGGCCTTCATGTTACAGCCTGTTGACAGGTGGAAGCAAGAATCTATCAGAATCTGTAGGCAGTACAGCCTCATGCAGAAGTTCAAGTGACTGCTGATAGGAAATACATGGAGTGATGTGTGAAGACAGATGCTCCCCTTATACCTAAGTATGAGAGCCTACATTCACCTGTGCTACCATCCTCCCTTGCCTCTCATCTTTGCTTTCTCTGCTCTCCTGACACATGGAAACAGTCTCTCTGCTTCAGAAACATGAGTAGGTATTATACGTTTGGTTTTCATTATGCCCTCAGGTTGACTCATCTCTGTCTAAAGATTAAGGATTTCCCCTTTCTATAAGTTTCCTCAATTTTCCTGATAAAAAAAGATACCCACCCTAAGTTTACTTGATTTGTCTTTGAAAACACTCATGTCTTTTTAATTTAAAATGGCATAGGATGGAGGGGAAGCATATATGTGCTTTATTTATTGGAATCAGGTTTATTCTTTTTAAAAATGAGATCATACATAAACCAGTTCCATATGCCAAGTATAAAATAATATGTTTATATCAAATACCCTGGTTTCTTATAGATAGTGATATGACATAGACATTCACTTACTTCAGCCAAGGAAAAAAGAGACAAAATGTACAACAATTATTTATGTTGGTGTCCACTTTCACATCCCTATCACATAATATAGTTATAAACACATATTTTAAAACATGATGTCGTAGGGCTTAGCTCATATTTAACTATCCTCATCACAACAGTCTTGGTGGGTCATAAGCAAAAGGTGTTATGTTTTCATAAATTATGTATATAAAGTTAATGGCCAACAGTTCAATGAGTTTGAATCTTTCCAACGTTACTGGTTATTGAGCATGAACAATTACTACTCTTATTGTAACTATTACTGGTAGTATTACTCGCTGCTATTCCACTTACTAGCAAACGTGCAAAGCAATTATCTTTGAAGCTTATTTGTTCCTGTTTTATATGTCAATCAAACATGTTCAATCATATTCTTTTGGCTTTTCTAAATGGCTTTAAAATTTAACTCAAACTTCATTAAAATTTTTCTAAAGTTTATTAATTATTTTTACCTTGGTAAAATCCTATCCCATGTTGAAATCAGCTTAAAAATGGGATCTTTTCATCATACAAAGTCCTGCACTTTCCAAGCCATCTTATTGCATTCACCCTCCAGGATCTTCTTTTCTTGTGCTATATTGTAATCTTGATGAATAGTGTATGATACCACAAGTTTATCCTAGGCCAAAAGAACTAAGTTATCTGTTTTTCACTTTTATGGATATTTTAAATTAAATTGAAATATCTTAAAGAAGAAAAAAATTAAAATTTATAACCACCATGCTTTTTTTCAGGTTAAATATTTGACTGTTGCTAAGGAAATGCACTTTTTAAAACAATGAACTTCTGATTTGAGTTATGCTTTCCTAAATTGATGTTGGTTACAGATTGTACATTTTCAAAAGTGTATTTTTTTCTTGAAGAAAAAAAAGAAGAAATCATGTATCAAATACATTTAAAGAGGTAGACATCAATTCTTTACTAAGCCTTCGTTGGCTATTTAACAAGAACATTATACATAAGTAAACTATGAGTGAAGTATGCACGTAAACACTAAAAGCAGAACACCCTTTCTGTTGAGACAATTCATATTGAGGCAACTCTTGACTTGCTTCAAGTCTTGGTGCTATATAAATATTTATAATATAAGTGCAAATCAAGAGGAAGGTCTTTTTTAGATTAGTGTTAAAACTGAGACTACATGGCAGCTCCAAATCCAGAAAAAGAAGCTCTCTGCTGCCTCTAGTCTTCTTTCCAAGGATGGCAGTCCTCAGGCTGCTTCGGAACTCCTTCCAGATGGGGCTTCTTGGCTAGGCAGCTGGGTGAAAACTGGCAAGCCATGGCATTCTTTGGCTAGCTGCTCATGCTTGGTCAGAGGATTATGAAGCAAAGACACCGGAAACCTTTTCTTTATGCTGACGGTAGTAGTTCATGCGGCGTGGTAGAGAGGAGAACTGCCTTTCAGCTTTATAAAAGCTTTGTTACTTTACCGTTCCCCAAACAAACAGAACAAAATTAGCTGCAAATATTTAAAAACCAAATAAGGATTTTCTTAACCTCAACCAGACACTTTTCTCTGTGTGCCTCTGTGTCTCAGTCTCTCTCTCTCTCTTTCTTTCTTTCTCTTTCTCTCCTCTCTCTTTCTACTCACACTCTCTCGCCTTCTTTCTCTACCTTCTCCTTTTTTCCATCTCTCCCTTTTCTCTTTTTCCCCTTTCCTTCTCCCCTTCTCTCTCCATTTCTGTCCTTTTCTGCACTTCTAGCTCTTTCCATAGATACAGTCCTGTATTATGACTCAATAATCCTCTCACAGAATATATTTTTGTGAGCTCATTGGATCTACTGACAAAAAATTAAAAAAACCAATAAAACAAATAATATTGTGTTTTATTGATATTTCTATTTCCACAATAAAAGTCCTGTTTTATGTTGCAATTTAGTGAGTTAGAAATTAATTAATTCTATTGCTATTTCTGTTTATTATAAAGTATTTTTCCTGATAATAGTACATTATTTTAGAGAAACTTTAGCTATGTACTATTTTCTGGAGAAATAGGTAGAAGCTAATGTAACAGCTAATTGCACCTAATGTTTATGGAATAATTCATTGTATCCCTATTGAAAAGGAATAAACATTTAATTTAAGATTCTGGAGGATGAAGGTATAGCTTAAAGTCATCTCCAAGTGAGAAGCAACTTGTTGTTAATTAATTTATTCAGTCATCCAACAAATCTTTATAAAACACCATGCTAAAGTATTATCGGGTATTGAGGAGTTAAGCCATTATAAATATACAGATGTGAAATTTATGTTCATGTTTAATAAGCATGCATTAATACAAAATAAAAGTGATAAAGGAATATACAGAGCTGAGGAAAGTAATGAATGCACACTTTGAATCTCTAATTGAGAAGGAAGGAGTTGTTTTAAATGCCTGATGCTGTTAAAGTAAGAGTACCTCTGAAATCTGCTCTTGCGACAAGGATTTGAATGCCTGATGGTGCTGTAATATTTGTGCTCAATCTAAGGGAAAGATGATGACATGATGTAACAGACCTGAAAGAAAGAGCTTATGCTAAAAATAAAGTAAATTCTAAGCATATACAAGCACACTTAACTGATATGTTTTAGGAGAGCTTGAATTCTATTTCTTCTTTAGTTAAACATAATTCTAAGTATAATCCTTAAAAATCAATGGCACTAATTTAGAGAGAAGTATTGATTATAGACTTTTGTTGAAGAAAATATTAAAATTTAGGCTGGTGAAATGGTTTATCAAGCAAAGGCACTTGCCACCAACACTGCTACCTGAATTCAACCCCCAGAACATGCATGGTGGAATGAAAAATTGGACTTTTACAAGTTTTCGTCTCATTTTCCCATATGTACATTTGTGTTTGCTCATAAGGAGGCACACGCAGAAAACAAAAATGAGTATAAATGAGTACAGAAGTTGATTTATGCTTAAAAATGTAGCATACTACCTTAATTGTTAGTTATGCAAAGTAACAGTAAATACTGAGACATCAATATCAATAACCTTGAGTTAAATTCTTTTCTATTGCAAAAATATTTTAAAAAAAACTTGTCCTCCATCTCTATTTCATTCCTCTTTGTTGAGGTAACTGATCTTTAACTTTCCCTCAGTCCACCTTAGATCACACTGTAGATCTGTGTACATTCTTATCCTGCTCTTTATCAGATATCCACGTCAAAATTCTCTGCAGTATGTTTACCCATGCCTCATGTAGTCTAGTAACTGTCTTAAGATCCTAAGTCAATAACAGCTCCAAAAGTTAGTTAACTTTGTAAATGAATCCCAAAAAGAGATTGAAACAACTAACACATAATAAAGAAATAAAAATCATAAAAGGAAACTAGGCCATGTAAAAACATATTTCTTTTTTTATTATTGAGTATGCAAGTATGTATGTATGTATGTATGGTGTCTAGGTGTATGTGTGTGTGTGTGTTTGTGTGCATGTGTGTGATGGTGCACAGGTCCATGGCATGAGTGTGGATGGCAGATAACAACTTTTGAGAGTCATTTCTTTCCTTCTATTGTGTGCTCTTCAGGTGGAACTTAGATAATCAGTACTCTTACTGGGCCACCTTGCCAGCTCATATTTAAATAAGGATTTACACCAATGATTTGCAGCAGGTAATTATCATCATGTATATCTAAGGAAAAGGGAAGACCAGAAAGAATAGAAATGCAAGTAGGAATCACAGGCATAGGTACAAGTAATATGTAGATAAACTGAAACATGCATTTCTGTGTGAAGTAACAAATGACAGTGTGGTCTTATTTGTAGGATTAATGAAAAAAATGACAAAATTGTAGACACATATGATTGAGATACTAAGTTTGGGAAAATAGTTATGTGTTTCAGATACAGTTTTAAAGGTTTGATGTCCAAAGAGAAACTGTATTTTAAAATGTCACAACAGACTGTAAAATATCAGAGAAATAGAAATATAGAAAAATGTGAAAGTGTAAAAATAGTAAATAAGCATAGTAAAGTAAGTCAAACTGTGTCAGTTATGAGAGCAGATGTAAATAGGCCAAACGACACTATCTCTATATTATTGGCTGATAGCATAGACATGCCAGCAGTTTAAGAAACAACTGTGCAGTGTGCAGTGTAGTCCAAAGAATAATTGCATTAACAAGTGGCCTGAAGATGCTAGTAGAGGTGAAGAGGTTGATCAAGAGTCAGTGTATTGTGTTTAGTCAGAATGGCGAAGATCAAACACCAATGATAGCCTATGCTGGAGAGGATGTGGAGTAAGGGGAACACTCATCCATTGCTGGTGGGAATGCAAACTTGTACAACCACTCTGGAAATCGGTATGGCGGTTTCTCAGAAAATGGGGAATCAACCTACCTCAGGATCCAGCAATACCACTCTTGGTCATTTATCCAAAGGATGCTCTATCATACTACAAGGACATTTGTTCCACTATGTTCATAGCAGCGTTATTTGTAATAGCCAGAACCTGTAAACAACCTAGATGCCCCTCAACCAAAGAATGGATAAAGAAAATTTGGTATATTTATACAATGGAGTACTACTCAGCCATGAAAAACAATGGCATCTTAAAATTTACAAGCAAATGTATGGAACTAGAAAAAAACCATCCTGAGTGAGGTAACCCAGATCCAGAAAGATGAACATGGTATGTACTCACTCATAAGTGGATACTAGCTGTAGCCTATAGTCCATGACTATAGAGAAGCTAAGTAACAAGGTGAACCCTTATAGATCCCCCTGGGAATGGGAAGTAGACACGGTCTTCTGAGAAAATTGGGAGGATGGAGGTGGGGGTGGGGGAGAAGAGAGGCCAGAAATGGCATAGGAGGGGAGAAAGAAACAGGGGAGAAGAACTGGAGGGAATAGGATAGTCAAGATGGAGGAAGGACAGAGATGGGGAGCAAGGAAAGAGATAATTTGATTAAGGGAGCCATTAGTGGGCTAGCAAGAAACCTGGCACTAAAGAAATTCCCTGAAATCCATAAGCATAATCCCAGGTAAGACCATAAGCAATAGTAGAGAGGGTGCCCGAACTGGCCTTGTCCTGTAGTCAGATTGATGACTATCTTATATGTCACCATAGAACCTTCATCCAGCAACTGGTGGAAAAAGAGGCAGAGACCCACAGCAGAACACTGGGGTGAGCTCCCAAAGTTCAGTTGAAGAGTGGGAGGAGTGAGAATATGATCAAACAGGTGAAGACGATAATGGGACACCCACTGAAACAGTTTACCTGAGTTAATGACCAACTCCAGACAGGGAAGGAACCAGTATAGGACAAAAATAGACCCTTTGATTGTGGGTGACAGTTGTATGGCTGGGGCAGAGTGTGGGGCCACTGACAGTGGCACCAGGATTTATCCCTACTGCTTGTACTGGCTTTTTGGTACCCATTCTCTTTGGAAGGATACCTTGCTGAATATAGTGGGCAGGGCCTTGGTTCTTCCTCAGAGCCTTGTGCCTTACCCTCTCTGAGGAAGGGGGCAGGGTGGTTGGAAAAGTGAAGGGGATGGGAGGAGGGGATGAAGGAAGTGGGAACTGTGATTGGTATGTAAAATGGAAAAAAGATAGTTTGTTTCCTTTTAAAAAAATAAAATAAATATTGTGGTGTATCCTTAAAGACGGGCTGTCTCATTAAATGTAAATATTTTATCACATATCAATCATAATGTAAGCAATCAGCTCACAAAAGACACACACTAGGCAATGTGTGAAAATCACAATGGGGGAGCAGTGGTGTTGTCAGGATATGTGAGACAAGGTAAACTTTGAGGCTTGAGTTATTCAAAACTCAAGGATTAGTTTAGATGATGGGACTATGTGAGCTTTCTTAATGGAGCAACTACAGTCTTGACCTGGACTGTTAGTGTCAGAAGACCCTAAACTCAAGAGGTCAATTCTCCATGGCATGAAGCATTTAATACGTTGCTTTGGTGGTATGCTGTTTTATGATATCTTAAGTCAATTTTAGTCTTTTTGGGCACTCTTTCTAAACATTAGAAATATTGCAAAATCTAAGTAGAAAGCCCATATTTTATAAGGTAAATCTCTAACATCAATGTATTTTTTGCCCTTAAATGTTTCCTCCTCATGCACAAAATAAACCATTGACATTCATTATCATTTCAGCTATTTCACGAGTCTCTCTAAGGTCAAATCCAGCACACTGGTCCTTCCCACCACTCTGCTCATGATCCATTCTATCTTTCACGGATTGGTTTTTGCTACTAAAGTGACGCTTTTGTGTTTATGTTCTGTAGTAATATTTCATCTGCATTTTAATAAATAAAGCTTGCCTACGTTCAGAGAGTAAAACAGTCACACTGATCAGCCTTACAGACCAGGCAATGGTGACACACACCTTTAATCCCAGTAGCCACATTAGTTTGCCATAGAAACTGGATGGTAATGGCACATGTGTTTATCCCAGCACCACAGAGGAATATAAAATGGGAGAAGACAGCTCTCATTCACAGTCTCATTCTGAGATTCCTGGAGGTAGGACTGCCATTTCGGACTGAGGGAGATGTAAGAGCCAGTGGCTGGCTGTTTTACTTTTTCTGACCTTCAAGTTGAATCCAAATTTCTGACTCTGGGTTTTTATTAATCATGCTACAATGTGGCACCAATATCCTGTGTATCTTATTAGGCTATGCTATCATTTGTTATATTTCCCATTTTACTGGAAGTCCCGGCCCCTTATTTATCGTAACTTCATCATGTCTGTCACAGATTTGATATATATTATGTGTACTATAAATGATACGTTCAGTGTATGAATGAATAAACAGTGGGAAAATGTTTGCAGCTTGTAGCTATACTAATGTTTTGTATGCTTTGTTCCTCAGTTGTGCTGAGTTTAGAGACCCTGTCCAGGGGTCAATAAGTTTGTTTCCTTTGAGTAACTATGTAAATCCATATTCTATACCACTTCCCTTTGGCTATTGCTTTGTGCCACCATAAAGCAAGCCACAACATACAAGACTGAAGGACTAGACAATTCGAGGTATCTCCTGTGACCTAGAGATCACAAAAATCATTCAGCTGAGCCAATGCAGAGGGCGCTGGAGAAATTTATCAGCCCCCGTACCACGCTGTAGTCTCCCCTTCACAACTCAGCTGGCAGCTGCCATGTTCCAGGTGCAGCCCTTACAGGCGCCCGGTGACAGCCTTCTCCTTGGAGCTGCACATTAGAAATGTTCTGCCTCTCTTCTGCCAGACACTTATTTTTCTTGTTTCTTGTCATACAAAAATATTTGCCCTTTGCTAAAATTACACATCAATGCTCAACTAAAACTTGAGAGTGTCCCACGAATTTAAGTACATACAGGGCACCAATTTTTTTTTTCAGAATTTGAAATACAATTATCCTCATAATCAGAAACCCTGAAATGATCTCCTAGATCAGATAAAACAAAATAAAGCTTTTTTTTATTATAGCTATCACTCCAATAAGTTTTAAAAATTTTTCAAGGATCATTTATATCTTATTTCACACACATGCTCAGCACAAATCCATGTGCACGGTAGGAAATGAGACAGTTACCAATAGATAGAGTTCTAGGCATGTTACATACTTTCTTTTTAAAAGTCCTTTCCAAGGAAACACTTCTCAGAGTTTCTTTCATTCCGTGTGAATGATTTAATACAATCTAATTACATGCACTGAAGCTGGGCTTGATAGAACCTGAGATCACATAACAGAGACTCTAATTGCAATCAAATCAAGGCACAAATAGTATCTCATTAGCTCAGAATAAGCTGGCCATAACTAGTTGTCTTTTCGGTTTCCAGCAACTGTCGAACTTACTCTATAGGTGGCATTGTCCTCAGATTTTGGCAGGAACTTAAGAGAGAACATATTTTCCTTGCTGCCCCTCGTACTGTTGGACTGGAAGGTTCCACTACTTTATTTGGACATTTTCCATTATGCATCTTATAGTATCCATATGCTAGCTTTTTATGCCTATTAATGCTTTCTTTACTCTGGGCACTCTTCCAAACACACTACTTTGAAATATGGCTCTCCTTATTTAGTTATATAGCCAATATCTCTGAAAGCTTCCACAGGGAAAAGGTTTCCACCACAATTTTTTGAAAGATCTGTTAAGATTCATCAACGCAGCTACTCAAGGAGTGTGGAAAGAGTCTCTTCTCAGCTCAGGAAACCAGACCATAAAGGTCTGCCCGAGAGAGAGTACCAGAAGACAGACTATACAAACCGCCAAACGCGGCACCGTCGCCAAACTCTGCGGCAGCAGATGTAGAATCACCAAGCTTATCAACTAATTTCCGCGTGCTGCTCTATTTATGCTTCTACCCACTGGGTGCATGTGGATTGCATTTTCCTGCCAATGGTAAATGCTATTGACTTAATACGCGAGGCAGCTCTACACCGAATTGCAAGCGTATGAAATACAGGGCTGGGGTTGAAGCACTAACTGCTCTAAGACAGAGAAGGTAACCAATGGAATGGAATGCACAAGCACTCTTGCTGAGCGGCTCAAGACCAAGAGGAACTTATGCATTATCTTTTGGGATAATAAACGTACAGACATAAAGTAAAAATACATTTTGGATGAGGCTAAGCAAGGCTGTTTCTCTTCCAGATGTCAGGCTAATTTCCTTGCCAGAAATTTCGGAGACTTGTTTAAAATTTTCCCTAAAATGCTTCCCAGTCTTCTGTGAAAGAAAAAGCAAGGCACATAATGCCTTCATTATCTCAGAGTGAACCATAATGGGCCAGATACTATATCACTAGCAAGAAGGTCGGAGTTGTGAGGAACCGGAACCCAGGGCTCTAGCCATTGGCACAGCCATGCTGGCTAACAGGAGCCCGGGCTTGTGATCTGACCACATACTTTCTCCTCTGTGAGGATGACAGTGTCTCTGGAATTTAGAGGTAAACACTTTAGAAGCTCGAGTTATGCACTTGGAAATCACATACCAGAGATTCCAATAGGAAGCCAGAGGGCTGGCCCAGGAGCCTAAGAGCGTGGTTGCAGGACGTAGGTTAACACTGATGGGATCTGCTGTTGTGTGCCCTGCCCGTCACACCTTAAGAAGGCTGCTTAGGCATCTGGGACAAGAAAGGTACACCAGAGAGCTACTGAAGGTCTGGAGCTTCACAAATATTTGAAATAGAGGACTCAAAGAACACAAAGGTCATGTGACCAACACCTGAGAAAAAGGCTGACCTTTTAGACAGAAAAATAAAATTTGGTGTATATATTCACTTATGTTTCCAAATAGATGATACTACCACGTTCTTCAGTGATGGATTTAAAATACAATAAAGTCAAACCTCTTCCACATGTCAGCTTATCCCTGTTGTATATGAACAACGCTAGGTTTCTTCACATCTTTTAAGGCCATCATAATTCTTTAATATTAGCCGTTCCAATATTTGTACTTGAAAAACACATTCACCTTATATGCCTCGATATGTTATTTATCAGTGATTCAAATTTGATCATAATCTCAGAATATTAAAATAAGACAATGCAATTCAATTCTCATGGGGGAACTGTAATCCTTCAGTTTCCTTTCATATTTATTTACATTTTGTATACTTTCAAAAATAGCATGCTCTAGGTTGTTCTAGCTAGAGCTAACATACAGGAGACCTACTGCAAAAATGCACCTGATACCAAGTAGGCAAATTAATTAAAAATTTGTTTATATTTAGTGTGCGTGTGTGGGTGGTGGTGTTGGAGTGCATGTGCCATTGGGCATCCATGGAGCACAGATGGAAACTTGTAGGTGTCAGCAGCTCCCTTTCTTCCATTGTGTGCGTTCCAGTGATGGAACTCAAGTTTTCAGGCTTGGGGACAGGTACTTTACTGAAGGAGCCATCTCAATGACCCCCACAGAACTAAATTTCACAAAAGTTGAGAAACAAAGAAAGAAAAAAAAAAGAAAGAAAGAAAGAAAGAAAGGGAAAATCTCTCTAAAAAATACCATGTACCTTTAGTTTTATTCTTTTCTTCTTTTGAAATTATTATAATCTACATGAAATTAAGTAGCATGCATTTCAAACTGTTATACTGTTAGATCAATACAATGACTCTTAAAGTAAAAAAGAAAATCCTAAAGGATTGAAGCTGCACCACGGAGGATGGGCAGCAGTGAGAACAGCAGCAGTCGGTATCTCCTACGAAAAGTGAGAGACAAACTGGACGATGGCGGGTAGTCGAGATGGGAAGGCACTCAGCTTTCCAAATGGAACAGACAGTGTCGTATTTAACACGCTTTATAAGTAGAAAGTCAAAAGACCACCAGAAAACTAACAAAAAAAGTAGAAGTTAGAGAGAAGGAAAGAGAAAGTGACCAGTCAGAGAAGGGAGAGAGGGGAAAGAGAGAGGGGAGAGTAGTCCCTGAGAAGCTTAAAGGCATAAGGGTATAAAGTGAAAGAGGAAAAAAAATCACACTCAGAAGGCTCACTTAAACCTGGTTTCAGTGTCTATCAAGACAGGAGTGTGCATAGGATGCCAGCACGGGAGAAATGTTCTCTTCTCCCCAGCATGCCCTAGTGGAAAGTAGTGGGAATCTCTTGGCGGAGGAAGCTTGTTTGTTCCCGGAACTAAAATAACCACATAGAAACTATATTATTTGCAACACTGTTTGGCCAATATCTTAAGTATATTTTGAAATAGCTCTTACATCGTAGACTAACCCATCTCCATTAATCTGTGCATCACCACGAGGTCCTGGCCTACCTGCAAATTTCTGGTGAGCTCTGGTGGGAGCTTCTGTCTCTTGCAGTGGCTACATGGCTTCTCTCCTCAACTCTGCCTACTCTCTCTACATCTCTGTTAGGATTTCATGCCTGGCTTTACTCTGTTAAGTCATTGGCTGAAAATGGCTTTTTTCATTAACCAATAAAAGCAACACATGTATAGAAGGGCTTCCCACACCATTTCTCCTTTTCTGTTTAAATAAAAAGGTTATAACTTGAACATAGTACAATTACATATAACAAAATGGTTATCAAGCAAGAATTACAGTTGCAATATTTATATCTACTTTATCTTTTATCAGTACTAAAGAAAACTATAATTATAACTATCTATTCTTCAACTCCATCAAAGACTCCAAAAGGATATAATATTACCTAAGTAAACAGGAAATGCATTGTAAGCAACTTCCAGAACTCTAGAATTGAAGAGACTTCTCGCTGCCTGGACAGTCACCCAAAGTTCTTCTGTAACATTGGGGCATCCTTCTTCAGCCTACAGGCCCATAGTACCTGGCAGACTTTTCCATGAAGCAGGAAATTTGAGGATCTCTTATGCCTTGTATTGGCAAAGTTCATTAATTGCTTTCTTCTGTGTCCTGCAGAACGTCTAGCAGACTCGTTTTGTTCTTTCATGAAGCAAGAACCCCAAAGGATCATCTCACCTTCATGCAAGTTCAGCAGTCAATTTTCTGTGGATCCTCCATGTCCAGTTCATACAGCATACCATCAAGCAGTCCAGGCAAGAGTAGTTTCTTGCCTAAATGGCCAGCAGACTTCTTAAAGGGCTTCTTTGATGCTCATCTTCCTCTTGAAGTAATTGGTTCTTCCAGGAGCATATGTGTCTCATTGTCATGAAAAGTTCTAAGTTTTAAAAACATTTTAAATGCCATGTGTCTTTGAAAGGCTTGAAGATTATCTATCAAAGTGAAGTAATCTCTATATATCTAGAAAACCTAACTGACATGACTACAAATTGACTATTATAGATGACTATCTATCAATCTGTATTTCTTAATTATACATTACATTTTTAAGTGAGCTGCACAAACATAACCTTACTCAAAAGCAGAAATATACACATAACAAAATTGACCTAAAATTTGTATCAATAAATCAAGATCCATACCAGGGCAAATCTCTATAGCATATCCCCTGTTAAATGTAAACAGACATTTATAAACAATATTTGGGAATTTGGGCATTGTTGTCTACAATACTTCCTGTTGATTGGGGGTGCTGTTAATCAGGCCGCTCATGGGGTTCCTGTGTGGTAGGTCTATCTCAGCCAGCAGTCCTGAAGCTGTCATGAATGTTGGACCACCTGGGCCATTGTTTCAGGGGGTCTTGTTTATTCAAACCACATTATGCTGGAAGGAATCCACAGGTTCTCATCCTCTGTGGAAACAAAAGTAGAACCTCTTTTCCAAAGCAATATATCCTTAAACCCAAATTTTGAAGCCAAGATACCTTTAAAACATATATGTTGGTTTAATTTAGAAGCCAGTACAATAAAATGTTTCTCTGTACTTAGCTCATAAACAGTCAAAAAATTCAAAGAAAACACAATATAATATACATAATTCAGACTCTCTGTGTATATTCCATCTTTACATGGCTTATTTTTCTACTCATTACTTTTTCTACAAGTTTAATATTTATTTTATTATGTTTACTCCTTTAATCCATGACTGTCTATACTCTTTTATATTATAACTCTCTATACTAATTTTTCTCTCTCAAACATAAGTACATTTATTCAACACTGACTCAGTTAGAAGTCTTTTCCATCTGGATTTGTTGTTATTGCATGCGTATCTGTAATTATTTTTTGACCAGGAGCGCTTTCCTCTTTTTTCTTTGCTTTTTTTTTAAATGCTAAGTGGGCATGCCTAGAACCTGCCTGCTTGCTTCGCCCAGTTCAACATGGCAGAGACATGTTTGTTGCCCCTGAGAACCATTCTCTCTGCCCCAGATCTAGGGTCGTAGTGGCTCTGTGTAACTATTAAGCAGTTTGTAACACATTGCTCACAGACCCCATTTAAGAGCTTGGCCTCCTGAAGGAACCAGAGCTATTTGTGCAACTATCATGAACCAGGAAACTTTTTAAAGTAGCTGTGCAGTTTAAAAGAATCATGCCTCTGCTTGCTTCCAGCAAACAGAGCCCACCAGAGAAGATGCTGCTACCAAAACACTGCACTAAACTCTGTTTTCTTGTGTGTCTAGAATTTCTTTTCAAGCTCTCTTGGGTTCTTTTATGTGGATGTAGTCAGCCCAAGTTGATACACCAATCTGTTTGTGGAGGCTGTTTGTTTGTTACTGGCTACCCAGAACTAAAATAACCACACAGAAACTATATTATTTGCAATACTGTTTGGCCAATAGCTTAAGCATGTTTATAACTAGCTCTTATGTCCTCGACTAACCCATCTCCATTAATCTGTGCATTACCACGAGGTCATGGCCTTCTTGCAAAGTTCCATTGAGCTCCCCTGGGGCGTCTGTGTCCTGCAGTTGGCTACATGGCTTCTCTCCTCAACTCTGCCTACTCTCTCTTCATCTCTGTTAGGATTTCCTGCCTGCCTTTATTCTGTTAAGACATTGGACAAAAGCAGCTTTATTCATTAACCAATAAAACAACACAAATACAGAAGGACTTCTCACACCATTAAAAAAAAACAAACATGTTGAGTAGGTCCCATCTGCATCTGTGACTTAGGAATGAAATATTCCTACATTTTTTAGTCATCAGAACCCACAGCAAGGGTCACATGTAGATCAGCTGAGTGCTGGTCTGGAGAACCAGTCTAGTTACAGCAGAAAGAAATTGAGGTGGGAAATAATTTGGAAAGGCCTGGGACTTTTGCAACTAAGCCTGTCTATTACGGAAGCTAGGCAGGGGAACTTCAGGTGTGGGGACAGTCATTGTGGAGGAGACCTTGAGCAGGAGCATCCCATAGCTGACACCCTCTAAGCACACACTGCTGCAACAATGTAATGCTTCCTACTACAACCAGCCGGTTTCCTGGGCCACTGCAGTCATGGGCATGAGAAAGAATCTTCTACAGTTATGGTGCTCGAAAAACAATCCTTATGACGGATAAATGTAGCTACCACCTCTCACCAAAGAAACCTTTCTTCATAGCAAATTGGGACCATCACAGAGAACCATGGCTGGAAACAATTCTGTTGTCAATAGATCATGGGGAGCCCAGCCCCAAAGGATACATCTCTATCACAGTTCCTATATCCATGACTTAGGGAGCATACAGGAAGAGAAGGTCCTGTCAGAGGGAGGATTCTAAGAGCCAGGATATCTAGAAGTCTTCCTGTACAAACGGTCTTTCGTGTAATGGGTGTGCAAATAAGACTGGAACAATAGCAATCAATGAACTTGTAAATGCGGAAGGGGAACATTTTTCAGAGGTCCCATCCTTAGCCAAATTGGTGACAGCCAATGATTGCTGGGAGGAGAATTAGCCTCTCCTAAGGATGAGCTCCTTTATCAACCAATTGCCTACTGCTGAGTGGTTAGGCTTGAAACCCTATAAATTCCTTGAACAAGAGTCAACTCAGCAGGTGGTGGTGGTGATGGTGGTGGTGTGCTTGCATGCGTGTGTATGTGTGTGTTTGAGTGTGACACACATGTAACTGCAAAAATAATAAGGGGATATAATTTGAGAGGTAAGGACATGGGTTGAGGGGAGATTAGCAGGAGGGTCTGGAAGGTGGAAAGGGAAGAGGGAAAATGATGTAATACTATTTCAATAAAAATATATTTTTAAAAAACCAAGAAGGAAAACCCAGCCCCACCCTGCTCTAAGGAGAAACCCGCAAGCCCCAGGAGCCCAGCAAGGAAGGATGACGCCAAATGACAGCTCTGCTCTCTCTAACTGGCACATGGCTCAGGAGTCCAGAGCACTGCTGGGCATGGCCTGAGATCTTTCCCTGCTGCCCACGGGATTGTCCTCTTGGGAGGGCTGGAGACCTGTGTTGGGCGTGGCCTGAGATTTTTCCCTGCTGCCCACGGGATTGTCCTCTTGGGAGAGCTAGAGACCTGTGCTGGTCATGGCCTGAGATCTTTCCCTGCTGCCCACGAGATTGTCCTCCTGGGAGGCTAGAGACCTGCCACTCCCCTTTGGTATCATATTTTAGTTTTTTTTCCCTATTTTTTAAAACTAGTTCCAATCCTTTAAATATTTGCATATAAATGTTTTATTGTATTAAAGACTAATCTCGTTATTTCTGTCTTTATTATTTTTTTAAAAAATGTGCTATACTTTGTCTGGTTTTCTTTCTCAGAGTCGGGCTTTCACAGTGTGCTCGGGCTCGTCTCTGCCTGCCTGGCCTCCTTCCTGCCTCGTCTCTCTGATGCTTTAACATTTAACATTTCCTCCGTTCTTCTCCATATCCTTTTTTTTCCTGTTATTTTTTGTCAAGTAGGTCAGCTCTTTTCTTTCTCTTATTTCTGCTTTTACAACTAAATTTTTAATTTTTTTGTTTTTTCCTCTTATTTTTATTTTCCCTTGTGTTTCTACCTGAGTCTTCTGCTTTATTCTCTCAGCACTGTTAGCTAGTTTCATATAATTTCACTCTTATTCCTGTTATCTAATAATGTTTCTTGTTCACTGGTTTCATTTTTACTCTTTTTTCTGCTAATGATACTAAAGTATCATTATTTAATTGATTAACACTGTACTTTCATAACTGGTTATTATTATTATTATTATTATTATTATTATTGTTATTGTTATTGTTATTATTATTCTGTCTTTTTGAGACAGAGTCTCTACCTGTAGCGTTGGCTGTCCTGGAACTCACTATGTAGACCAGGCCGGTCTGGAACTCACTGACATCTTCCTGCCTCTGCCTCTCATGTATGGAGATTAAAAGTATGCACCACCATGCCTGGCTAAACTGGTTATTTTTAAACAATAATTTTGCTAATTGTTTGAAATTTTCATATGCTGCGTTTTGGACTTATTCATGCCCTGCATCCCGCACCTCTTCCTATAACCACTCTCCCATTCCTTCCAACCCAAATTTTAAATTCTGTCTCTTCTTCCTCCCACTTTTCCTCTTCCTCCTCCTTCTTTTACTTCTTCTCTTGCACCGCTGTTTCCAGTTTGTGTTGCCCAGGTAGTTTTGGAATTGGGTCTGCTCTAGAATGTGACCGACCTATGAAGGGTCATAGCACTAGAGAAAACTGACTCTCACTCTCCCAGTATCTACCAAACAGCTCCTCGAGGGAGGAATTTTGTCTCCACTTTCCCAGTTCTTTGCAGGGATTTTGTCGGACTGGTGCTTGCGCAGTACTTGAACATGCTCTCAAAAGTATGGTGATTTCTCATGTGCAGCTGCCCCTTTGTCTGTTAAACAGTTTCCTTGATGCTATTGCCGATGTCTGACTCTTACTTCTGCTCCTTCTACAACATCAGAGCCTCGGAGAATAAACCCCAAATAGGACGGACATATCTTGAGGCTGGTTAGCTTTTATAGGTTTGGGCTGCAACTTTTCTTCCCTTTGGCGCTGTGAATCAGCCAGGTTCCTTGGACACACTGGGTCAGTGGCTAGCTGTCTAGCTCCTCCCGCAACTGACTGTGAGAAATTACCTTAATCCTGCTGCACTCTAGTGCTGCCTGGGTCTTGGTGAATACTTCAACAGAAAGCAAACATGAGACCTGTATTTCTAGCACCTGACTCAGCCCCACAAATGCAAACTTAAACAAAACAAGAAAACAACAAAACAATGTTCTTACAAAAAAAAAAATTCTGCAATAGCTTCCAATGATGGGGAGTGGATAAGGAAGGCATGGAGGCTTCAGGGAAATAAACAAGGCAGGTGGGCTAAGGAAGGGCAATTGTGGGAGGAGCAATTATGAAGAAAAAATATGTAAAAGTTTGGAGATGAAAATCTAGGTAAGTCAAATAAGAAAACCAAAACTATCAAAGAGAATGTAATTAAAACAAAGATGCATCAGGCCAGCTTAAAGAATGAGCAAGAAAGAACATTCTATTTTATTTGAAATAATGAAAACCATTTCACTGACAGAATTTTAGGTGAAATGTATTTGCCATTAGTGAGTAAAATGAAGTAGATGTTTTTAAACTTCGTGGGCATTGTCAAGAAATACTAAGATGGTCAACTCATTGCTTTCCATGTGCACTTAGAAAATGTCAAAATGAAAATATTCTTGTGCCACCTGAAATCATGATGAGAAATGGAAAGAAAATGAGTTCATAGCAAAATAAAAAACAATTATGGTTCCTAGAAGTATACTTTATATCCTGCAACAAATGGCACCCATTTGGCAATTTGTCCTGTTACAGTGCAAAATCTTCCAATCATGTGTTAACATGATTTCCACACAAAATATATTTCATATACATAAAGCTGTATCTGACGCAGCATTATTGTCACATGTTCATGAATCGCCTTCTCATTATGTGACCATGTTATGTTTATAGCTGGAGGCATTCCAGGAAAACATCAGTAAGTGCACAGAACACATTCCACCAGCAGCTCCTAACCACGCCATTAAAGGCAAAGTTGCTGCCATGGTATCAAAAGCACTGCTTTGAAATTCTGCCGCAATTGCTGCTCTTTTCCTTGGCTTTTCTTAAACCCAACTGACAAATCGTGTTTTCTAAAAGAGAAAGGCTATTCCCTGTTATAGAACGGTAAAATATTTGTGAAGATTTAAGAGTGAACTCAGAACATAAGCAAAGTATAAAATGTGTTTACATGTTGAAAAAAATCGAACTTATATTATTTTTTATTTCATTTATGGTTAGGAATGCTTAATAAAAGAAAACAAACTAGGATTTGATTATTGTGACGGTTGGTTTTAATTTTCAACTTGACACAACCTAGATTCATCTCTAGAAGAGCCACCGATTCCATCTGTGAAGGATTCTCTTTATTACGTTAGTTGTAGGAATTGTGATGTAGGGAGACCTAGCCACTATGGGTTTCGTAATTTTTTGGTCTTGAGGTCCTGGACTGAATAAAATAGGGAAAACTAGTTGTGCACTAGAATGTTTGCATTAATTTGTCCTTTCTGCTTCATGACTATAGATGCCCTGACACCTGTTTCTTCAAGCTGTTCCACTGTGATGTCCCTGGAGTAGTGATCTGAAAGCCAGGACTGGAATGAAAATGAGGCCCTTCTCCCCGAAGCTGCTTTCACTGCACAGCCACAGGAATGAGCCCAACAAGCACGTTTGGGGGATAGCAGCAGAAACAAGGCAAGATAAGCATGCTTGAAGGATATTTTCTTTGGATATTTTAGAGCTTATTAATCAAGAATGACATAGATTAAAGCCTATGACGGAATGTGTAAAATGTGATGCATGAAGACATCTGGAGATTCTGATTACCTAGAAATGTGCAAGGGTATTTCCTTTAAGCAGCAACTTAAAGGAAGATATCGATCTGGAGTCTCAGTTACGTGTGGGATCTTTGAGTCCGTGTTGGCCAACTTACAAAAGGAAAGTTGACATAAACAAAACTGTCAATTTAAAATATGAAACACTCGATACACAGATCAAAAGTTGTCACGAATGTAGGAAAAGCTGTCTCTGAAATATCATGACTTGTGTAGAGAAGAAATCTGGTTGATCACTCACCTATTTTTAGATAACAATTAAAAGTTTCAATGAAATTCAGTGAAAGAAGGGAAATTGGTTTCTGTTTTCGTAGTGAGCTGATGTGTTTTTACATTGTCTCTATAGTAAATGCTGCTAAAACCATTAAAGTTAAGAAGGGATCAGAAGTGCGTCTGAGTGGAGAGAATTTGGAAAGGGACCAGATCACTGGTGAAGCATTGTTTATTAGATTTTCAGCATTTCTCTTCTTTGTCACATTAAAATGGTTTGTTTGGCATGATTTCATTCTTTATTCTAGTGAAATATTCACTTTAAGTTTAAATTTGAGTTTATAAATTTGGTTTTCTGAAAAAGTATATTGACAAAATATTTAAGTTTCAATCCCGTGTAACCTGTCTGTATAGCAATGATAGTATCTAATGCCTGCATCATAAGTGCAGACATGGGGTGATGAATTAAAGAATATTCTATATATGATTATTTTTATATTTGTTTTGTAAAAGATAAATTCTATATTACTTTTTCTTTTCATTAATAAATAACTTAATAAAAAATAAACTTAATAAAAAATAAACTTTTGCAACTTACATATATATATATATATACAGTATTTTTTTTACCCTTAATCTCTAAGGTTGATGTTATTTTTTCTCAAATATAATTTGCTTTGATTCATAAAATTTGTCATGAATCAAAGTTAGGACCCTTCTCTATCTTTCATAGCATTGGTACTGTTAATGTGAAAATAGGAGAATAAAGGTTTAACCAAAAATTCTGAAATATTTTTCAAGTTAGATTTATATTCTATGCTTAGCTATGTTACTGCTAAATGTAGTTATTATTTCAGTTATACACCCCTTGGTGTCTCCTTCCACATGAGTAGATTAAAACCTATTGCATTCTTCCATAGGCAATGGTGCCATCTTTGCAAAGGGCCAGTTTCAAATACTGTAAAAAACAAAATCAAAGAGCACACCTTTACTTGAGTACTAGAAAATATCTACTTCTCATGCTGCAATACTCTATTTTTTGGCAAATATTTTTAGAATGTCTATTCTTTTGTAAATAAAACTTCATGGCTGTTTACCTCCTCTATTTGTTTCTTTTGGGCATTACTGTAAATTACCAAGACATTAAGGCTTAATACCGCATTCGGTTTACTTCTCCTTAGTCCAGGCACTGCATTCCATCATTGCTCCTCCCCCGTGGTCTCACAATAGTCTCAGGTGTCAGCACACTGCTCTTCCTGAAGGCTTCACCCATTTCCAAGCTTCCTGTAGCTTCGGCAGAACTGAGTTCTGTTAACGACATATTCCTATTTAATACATTATTATGATGTGTGGCCATAGAAAACAGCTGCCGCCCCCAGTAGCTTATCTGGTGGTACAGAACACATCAGGCGTTTCCGAAAAGCTCCTCTGAATCTTTAGGAGTGAATTACAGTGAGGAATAATGTAACATACAGGTATTATTATTAATATATGACTGATCTCATGGAACTTCTGACTGGACTCTGGATCCTCGATGGATCCAGAGGACACAGCATGAGAACTTTTGTAGAGTAGAAGGCTAACTTTTGTTAGAGCAGAGAATTGGGACAAGCAAACGCATCCATTTATAACAAGCTCTCTAGCTTCCTGCGCTATGGTGGCGTGGACCTATGTGAAATCTCCCCACCTAACGAGGGCCAAGAGGGCAAATAGTGCAAACTACAGTACCTAGCCTGTTGCAGTACAGAATGGTTTCCAGAGCAAGTCACTGTATAAAGAAATGCATTAAAACTGTGCTTTCTTTTTCCTTTCCTGATTTTGCTCTCTTGTGAATTACTCCTTGGGATTTCAGTTTTGTTCTTGACCATATATATAGGGTAGTGTGTCAGAGCCCTGTGCAAATCAATTGTTCCTCTCTAAATCTTGGTGGTTTTTCTAACAAGTTCTGGTGTAAGCTGTGGTTCACTCTATTTATAATGGACTATGAATAAGTACTTTGACAAGTGTGTTGCCATACCTTTTCCTTTGGGAGAACAAAATATTACATTGGGCGTCCAAGGAGGACCCTTTGATGGGTCTGCATTTAAAGTAATGTATTCTCGTGACGAACAAACTGCTTTCTACTCTTGCTCTGAGTCCTAATAGTGTTTAGCTCCTGAATATGATTATCTACATCCAGAGAAACAGGAGTTAGTTAAAAGAATGTAATAGCCACATACATTTCATTCCCACTTCCTCCGCATATTTCTGGTTTTCAGGCTTTTTGCTTTAAAATTTTGCCTTGGCCTATAGCAAGGGGCGTACAATTACTAGCTCACCCCACGTAGAGCCAGAATTATCTACTTCATTAGTTGTGTTCTAAGATAGACAGTCAGAAGTTGCTTAATATCCGTGGTGGATCATTAAGAAGTTGGTTTGCTTATTCAGAGCATATGGTAAGAGTAAACTTAGGAAATATTCACTGATACATGATATCAGATAAAAATGCTTCAAAAATAAAGATTTAAAAAATATAATAGCAAATCCTTTCCCAAATTTTTCCTTAGTTCACCGTTAATTCATTTATTAATAGTCCTTGAAGCTGGATACTGGGGACTAAGGTCTTATAGATCTTCCTTGATCAAAGGCATTCCCTGCCTACAGCTTGTAGCCGCTATCCAATCTAAAGGCATATCAAAGCAATGTGCTTTGTTCTGCGTTTTGATGTAACTGTATGCCAGCACGTCTTCTCTCCCCGTACTAAGTATGGTGCCCCGACTAGCAGTACTGGCACAAGCTGGGAGCTTGTTTGAGATGCAGGCTCTCAGACCCCATTCCAAGTCTCTTGACACAGAACACACATTCTAACAAGCCCCACAAGTGAAATCATGTGCATTCAATTTGGGAAACACTGGACTGGTTCGCTAGATGCTTGTAAACATTTGAAGTGTATCCCTGATCTGGTCCACGTGCATCTCATTCCAAAGGCAAACAGTGTGCTACTTGGTGAAGCAGGCACGGCACAGAAATCGTTTTCTTGGAATACTTCCTTTGAACTGGGGAAGGTGAGTGAAGAAAGCCACTGTAATTTCTGTGGCAACATCATCTAGGAGACTAATTGCTGCAGGATGTTATAAAGAATTTTCTGGGAAGCAGGTAGAGCTAACATAGTAAGGATAAAGAGAAGTATAAAAGTATTTCCTGGGGAATGATGAAGGATTCACGGTGTATTTAGTAGAAAGCTACTTATTCTGTATAAAAAGGGAATCTTATCCTCCACAGGAAACCAAAGAGAATGGAGGAGCTAGGCATGTAGTAAGGGAGACAGCTTACACTCAGATCAATATATACTAAGCTATAAAGAGGGTGACAGGGAAAATTATAAACATAGGTCTTTCATATTTCAGGCTTAATTAAAATACACAGAAGAAGCAATGCTATGATCAATATTGTGCAATGTAAAAACCCACAACCTGGGTACTGCTGTCACATTGAAAACACTTCTAATTTCAAGGCTGGGGCAACATCTCCAAAGTACGTGCCATGGTAGCACAAAGACTTGGGTTTGGTACCCAAAATGCACATATAACACAGGGTGGGGGCAACCCAGTGCTGTGCACTTGGGATTGCAGGACTTGGAAAACAAAGACAGTCTTTGTTTTCCCCGGAGCTCATTGGTGAGCCAGCTTAGTCTCCTTGGTGAGTTCTAGATCAGTGAGAGATACTGTTTCAAACAACAAAGTGGGTGGTTACTGAGAAATATCTGAGGTTGTCCCCTGGCTTCTAGACTTGGACTCTCCTCACACATGCATGCACAGAGACAGACAACGACACAGACAGACACATGCACACACACGCACAGAGGAAGTCTTCTTAGGAGACACATAGCATATAACGTCTGCGGTAGCCTATAATATGTGTTTATCTACAGAGTCAAGGATCTAGCTCTACACCTTCTGCTGCGAATCACTGAGTATGAGGCAGGTCAGGTCTCTGTGGCTTCCGTTTTATTACTAGAACGCATCTGAACCAGTCTCTGCAAACCTGCTTCTGTCTGAGTCAAGTACCTACTTAGACACAGTAGGCCACATAATAGTATCCCAGTTGACCGATATCAAGTGTTGAATCCCTGAACCGAGAGGCTGTATTTTGCATTAAAGTTAAAAGCATAAAATGCGTTAGGGCTGGAGATAGTGCAAAGGTTTGAAGCCTTTACCGAGTCAGCTGAGGACCTGAGTTCACTCCCTGGATCTCACACAGGAAACAGAGGACCAGAGGACCAACTCCTAAAAGTTGTCAGTGTGGTCCATGCACTCTTGTGTGCGTGCACGCGTGCGTGCACACACACACACACACACACACACACACACACACACACACACACACAAACATTGATTCCTATAGTTCTACAAACACACACATGCACAGGCGTGCATACACACAGACACTGATTTCCATAGTCCCAGAAACACACATATGCCCAGGCATGCATGCACACACACACACATACACACTGATTCCTACAATTCCACAAACACACACATGCGCAGGCATGCACACACACAGACATTGATTTCTATAGTCCCACAAACAACATAAGCACAGGCATGCACAACCACAGTAATTCCTATAGTACCACAAACACACACATGCACAGGCATTCACACACACACACACACACACACACACACACACACACACACACACACACACACACACGAGATTCCTACTAAACACATACCAGTGTGGTACAAAGAAAGGCAACACACTGATCTTGGTAGATAATGATTCTAGGGTAAATAATTTCATTAAATCCCTTAAGTAGCTAAGCTAGGCTTAGGTAGAGCATTTGGGAGCATGCATGGGCACTGAGTTCAGCCTCTTACACTGTAATATCTATAAAAGTCACTCAGGAGCGCGTCTGTGGTTAGTAGTGTTATTTATGGCTAGACAACAAAATTTCAAACTTCAAAATAAACGCTTTACTAAAAATGCAAGGTAACAGAGTCATTTTCACATAAATTATTTTTATTAACTCTGAACATGCCTTGGAAGGAAGGTTTTCTTAAGTTCATTTTCTGTTTCAGGGAAGTGAGATTTGAAGTTCTGCTGCTTCTGAATTACAAATCTAATAATGGAATATATTCCTGAAATGTTACAGCAACAAGATAGTGTTCACTGGTCCTGTTTCCCTTCCTGTTGGACAAGAATGGAGTACATTTCTCCTTTGTCTTCTGAAGGAGGGTAAGGCTTGTGAATGGCTTCTGGTCAGAGAAATGGCCATGTGAACTCTGCAGAGTGATGCCCAGGTCCTCCTGACAAAGCACGTTCCAGCCTCCACGACCTAACGCCCTGTTAGCTTTCCTACAACAGACCCCTTCCCTACTCCTTCTCTGCTCAATGGCAATCTCTGATTTCTCATTTTTATGGACAATCAACAGACAAACACCCATTATTTAAGGTACTGGAAAAACTGCAGGAGCTATACCTCACAACACCTAGCCTTCTCTTAGGGTAGGTGTTATTAGAGGAAATAAAGTTAACAAAAAGAGCCAAAGTGGAATATAATCTAACTGAATTTAGACTTTGAAAGAGGTCCGTGCTCACCAGTGATAGGGCAGTGGGATCTGAGAGGACCTCAGTTCTCAAGGGTCATTTTTCTCTTGTTCGATGCTCATCTGACTGGAAAGCAGAGCCTTTCCTGCTGCCATTGTTTCCTAGGAGTACAGATTATACTCTTAGAAAGAGAGGAAGGCTTGGAATTGTCATGTCCTTTTAAATCCATCTTGCTTTACTCCACTGAGTTTCTGCCCCGTTGTTTCACAAAGCCGCCAAAGTTGAATACAAGACTTTGTGTTGTGTGCATCAATCAGCATCCTAAGATAACTCTCAAAAGGCAGCAGAGTTCTGAGTTCTCTTGTGGATTTTAGTTCCTTGCACGCTTACCCTTTGAAGGTTTAAACAAATCAACAGCAAAAAAAAGACAATCACTTGGTCTACAAAAATGCAGATCAAAAACAGATACTGGAAGTGAAGGAATTGATAGCATCCCTATAAACAAATACATCAAAATATCCACTATTCTTCTCTAAGAATCCGTTAATAACAGAACTATTTTGTTGTTTTCTTTACTGGATCTAGCTAATTTAAACTACACTGTCCCATCAAAGGGGCTCACAGGAGTGCACTGCCCAGCACAGGGTGCTGCACAGGTGGGGCTCTTGAGTACAGCTTATGCTTCATTGTTTTAGAGCTGGTAAATGAGTTTAATATTTTAAAAAGAAAAACTGACTTTATTAAAATCTTTACCACTAGAGGGCATGCTCCTTCCATTTTGAAATCTTGGTCACATTTTTCTTCCTTCCTTCCTTCCTTCCTTCCTTCCTTCCTTCCTTCCTTCCTTCCTTCCTTCCTTCCCTTTTAAGCCACTATATAATTTGCAAAGATGAGTAAATCATTTAAAAATATCCAGAGCACATGTTTTCCTCTGCGATACATAATACTTTTGCAATACTTGTTTATTTTAGAGTACCACATTCTATAGTTGTACTGAAGAAACCAAATATAAGTGAATCAATAGAACACTTAGTCTTGCTTAAAAATATTCAAGTGATAGAAGTTACACAGGAGAAACAAATATTATGCATTTTATAGCGTTTCTCCTTTTGATTGTATTTGCTAAGAGATGAAAACCTTGGTATGAACTTAAGATGTGATGTCTTTTCCTAGAAGAAGGTGGAGCCGAGTGAGGTGGTCCTGACCTCATTGCTATGCCTGTCAGGCTTCCCTAAGGTGGCATCTACTCGCAGGAGGGTAAGGAGGCTTCTCTTAGCGATTCCCACGGGCACAAACGGGGAAGTGCAGGGTCAAGCAGAGCGAATTCTGCCTGAGAGAACTGAGAGGAACTTCAAAAGCCAAGCTGGCCCATTGAGCGATGCATGAGCAGCAAACTGTGGCCTTTGCAGGTCTGTCCCAGACCGTTCTTCCTCCTGGGGTAATGTCAGGCCGGGACAGTGTGGGGATGGCCAGCGCGTGCTCCCAGGCTGCTGAGGGGGCTGGCAGCGAGTGTGGAAGAACAAATCCGTGGAGCAAATCCGGGGAGGCCTGGCCCGGTCCTTCACAGCTCAGCAGTCAGGGAAAATGTAGCTACTTCTTCAGTGTGGGCTCTGTTAGCCAGCAAAGTCCTGAGTGAAATTTATGTAGATTATGCAGAAATGTACCAAGATAGTTATTAAAAAGCAATTTTTAAATATGTAGATCCTCAGAACATATTACTAAAGACTCCAGCTCAAAAAACTAAAAATGAAATATGAAAACTATCTTACATAAGTATAATATTCTAAGCAGAACAAAAAGTAATCAGAATAATTGAACACTAATAAATCTATTACACTTTGTTCTATTTTAATATATGCTTGCTCTAATTTAAATTAATGTGCTTGAGTAGAGAACATGATGTTTTAACTATCCAGATTTTCCACATTGCTTAACAGCTAATTTAGTTAAAGTAACTTAGAATGAAATATAAATAGTTTGGAGAGGGGAAAAAGATCCTCAACTGTAAAATAAGAGTTTCTCTGTAAATATGCTGTCAAAATCATCCTTTTTCTTCTTCTTTCCCCTCTCTCCCAAATTTACTTTTTAGAGTAAAGTTTTATTTAATTTCATGGAATTTAAAGTGGAATAAAAGCTTGAGGGGGAAATGTTACTTTCTACAATTGGTGTGACTCATCTTTAAAGCAACGAAAACACGCCGTTCAGGTAGGTCATTTTCCTTCCTACAGTCCAAAGGCTTTCAGTGGTTGCCTGGTCACATTGACCAGCAGATGGCGCGCTTGCTCCTCCGCACTGAACCTGAGAGCTTGAAACTTGTCCACATTATCAATCATGTATCTGCACTTGAAAGAAGTATAATAAAGAAGGCGCCTTTAGCCTGCGTGGCGAAGGCAGCTGAGATTCTTTATGTGCAGGTGCGAGTAACTCTTTCAAGATGCAAAGCCTTTCAGTAATTCTCCTCCTGCAGGATCTCCACTTCTCTTTCAGGTTTTGCTTTCTGCAAGAAAGAAATTGCCGCGTACCTAAACACCAGGCTGCATGGTTAAGCCATAAGAAGGCTGCCCTGTTCTTGTCTGTGTCAAGCTGGCTGAGACGCAATTTCCTCTTTCCTGTTCTCAAAATTAACTGATGAGAGCAAGAGTCTTAGGTGAGCATAACTTCTTCGGAGAAGTTTCTTTCTTTCTTTCTTTCTTCCTTCCTTCCTTCCTTCCTTCCTTCCTTCCTTCCTTCCTTCCTTCCTTCCTTTCTTTCTTTCTTTCTTTCTTTCTTTCTTTCTTTCTTTCTTTCTTTCTTTCTTTCTTTCTTTCAACTCCAGGGAGGACAAGACATGCCTGTTGATGATCTATGTTGCAGGACAAAGCCAGCTACTATACTTCTGTACTATATTATGCTTCCCTGCATGTGGTGGGAAACGCATTGAGCAAGGCAACAGTGTCTTTATTGTCTCTTCCACTGCTTGTGTTTGTAGAAGAAGGAACTCGCTGCTATTCATTTCCTTCCAGCAACACTGAAGACACACCTTGGAAACTTCCAGACTTATAATCAAGATTGATAGCCCACAAGGTATTCTGTGAAGGAACTTAATTGTTTAAGTGCAATAGCAGAAAGTTTCTCACCCTTGGAATAAGACACACAATAGTAATTATTGCCAATTATCTTCTTTCTTTAGCATTTCTTAGAAACCATTAAGTACTCAAACATTGTTAACTCTGAACATTAGGCTAGCCAATTTTACCTCTCTGTGAGAAACATAATAAATAATAAAGAAATAAAAGTTCTCTAAAATAATCTTTGTCCAAGACAATTGCAGTAATAGTGGCAGAGAGGCTGTAAATTACAGTCCTTCTGCCATGTTTCTGCTTAGAAAAACAGCAGCTGCCAATGGGAGTGGATTGATCTAAATGAGAGGTGGTTTGCTACCTGCGGCAACCACCAAAGACTGACATCTCCCTCCATTAATGCTCCTTCTTTTGCCTTCTGCCTTCTGAGTGACACGAAAATGTGCTACCACCAGAGCGGCACCTGGATGCTCCCTTCCGTACCTGCTCCATGTTTCCAGGCTTAGCAAGGCTACACGACTCATGTAGGGGCCGCCATAAAAATGCTTCCTTCCCACAGCAACTGAAGGGAACTTTCAAAACCCCGTACCGGAGGATGTCTACTTGGTACTTATCTTTTAAATTTCTAGCATTTTCGAATTATACTTAACATTTGAGTCTATATAAATTCCTATGTTATATAAATCTTTAATTCGTTTCTACCCTGTGAGCTTCTGTCCACACTCGGCCCTCTGCGCTCCACTGAAATGGACCTTGCCTCTGTCCTCAGATATTGCTGCCATCGCCACTGTCTTGAACTTTCATCACATTTATCGTGCATGTGTGTTTGTGTGCATATTAGCATCTCGCTTTTCGTCAAATCGACTAACGAACACTCTCTGTTTGCTTTCGATTGGAGTACTGTCCTCTGGCCTCTTTGCTACCATGATGGCTATTGCGTTTGTTCTCACATGGCCTTAACAGATAATCCCACCAAAAGGTAAGAGCTTCAAAGACATCATATGCTCTCAGTGGTGGAGACTTGAAGTCTGGAACTAAGGCGCTGATAAGATGGTTCCAGACTGAAGCTGTGGCGCACAACCCCTGCCTGCTTCGTTCAGCATCTAGTGGCTCCTGGAATTCAACACTTTACGGAAGCAAGACTCCAGTCTCTGCACCTTTCCATCCCTCCATAGGTTTCTCCTGACTCCATGCGCCTCATTATGTCCCCTACTCTTCTCATACCCTAATGCTAGGTTCCCGAATCTCTTTCCAAACAAGGCTGAACCCAAAGGTTCTGGGGAAACAGAGTTTAGACGCTATTCTGCCAAATGTGTTCACGGTTTGGCATTTATTGTTTTCTGAGCTACCCCCATCATGGGACATCATCTCCCCGGGACAAGAAACACTGTACACATCCTTATAATTTACCGAGGCGCAATGTAGAAATTCAATACTCTTTGTTAACAGACACATTGGTGCTTTAGGTAATTATAGTCCTAGATCTCTGACATTTCAGTCCTTGTACTGGTTTCCTTTGTTTCTATGCCATACTGAACACACGATGCCACTCCCTCCATAGGCTTGTCTCTTTCATCCAAAGTAAGATCTCTCATTCTAAATCAACAAATTCCTGTTCTGTGTTTTACATTGGTTTTTGTAGTAGTGTGGAATCTGCATTCACGAATACACCCTCTCTTGGAATGTGGAAGGCCAAGTTTCTAACATTAGGCTTGCTGAATGCGAGAAAGATAATTTTACTTTTGTGGCCTATGTTTGGTTACTCTTTAGATCTGCCCACGCCACTCTTTAATGAAACTTCTCTATCCCTACTGATAGGGAGCAGTGACCAAAGAAAGCAGTGAAGGATGAAGGTTACGTCACAAGTCCCAGAAGATGAGCAAGGCATCACAGACACCATCGCTGCCCTATTTCTGCATGGGCACACAAGGGCCCACGGTTCCCGTTGGAAGATTTTAGCCTTGCCTGCATCTGAGCATCATTTCAGAAGCTGTAAGCATCCTGACCCCCAGCCAGCGCCCAGGCCCAGTGACATCCTAATACGGACTGAGGGCCCTGCCGCTGATCTTCACTGAAACGTTTAAATGTTTGACAGCTAAACCCGACATGCATCAAAGTGATTCAAAATGATGATTTGCTACATATACCTATTGTTCACTGTTAGCACAGCCACATTCATTGGAATATCTCCCACTGCGTAGCTGTTTTCCCCCAGGTCCCTGTGCAGCGGGGCGTCTCCTCTTCTGTTCTCCCCTACCCAGCCCCTGGAGGGCTAATACGGCTAAGGAGTCTTGTGATTCCACCCAAGAGCTCTTACTTGTAACTCAGGTTGAGTTGTTTGCTTTATGGAGTCTGGTGTTGACTATGAACTACAGCTGTTCCTTTAACTGCTCACACTTCAGTGATTCTGGGAGAACGGTAAGGATGCCTGGGCCAGAGGGACACAGCTCTTTGATTTTGGATCGTGTTTCGCTTTCCTCCCATGGTGCCCAATATCCAGGAGACCACTGTCTTTTGTCCCCATCCAAGAAAATACTGGGACAGACACTAATGTCCTAGGTTATATTGATAGAGCGGGATGCATGGTGTGGACGGCAGAACAACAGGAAATGTGCTTAGGCTAAGCTGTTCCTTAGTGGTAACACTAGTTACTAGTGTTCTATGGTTGTGCCAAATATCTCCAATTCCAGGAGCCAGTCCTACCACACTATTGTGGTTTTGTTCCTGCAAACCTTAAAGAGCAATCATCCTCTTCCAGAAGTTTGCTCTGTAAGCATTTTTTCACCATTGGGCAGACTGACTCCTTTCTTTCAGGACTAATTCAGCTTTGATTTTCTGTTAGTGAAGAAGACAGCTACTATTTATGTTCCCTCTGTCTTCTTGGGCAAGACCATCAGATAATGTCAGCTTATATACGCATAATATTCTTTCCATGGGCGACACATCCATGTGGGAGACAGCTCAAGAATGGCACTATTGACTGTGAAATGCACGTGAATAAAAACTGGACATGTTTCCAGTATATTTTAAGAATAATTCAATCAATTAAACATCTGGCTTATACTTAAGACTATGTGTATAGAACTGTGATATACATATCATGTATGTAAATATGAATTTTTAAAAGGTATAATTATATGATTTTTTTGTCTGAAGATAAAAGTGAGAAAATGACAATGTGGACTCAAGATTTAATGTCTGCAGTTACTTTTGATTGGTGTTCATTGTCAGTGGCATCCACCTCTTCACCTGAATCCAAGACACCTTGGAAAGGTCTTGGGCTTTGGTAAAACTCTTCAGGGTCTGAATCTTTTGACTTCTATGGTCATGGTTCCTAGAGCACATGAGGCCTTCTGTTGGTTTTCTGTTCTTTATCTGCTCTGACAGTGCCTCTTTGTCTTGTGAACTGTGTGAAATCTCTGCTTAAAACATGTCACTCTGTCTTAGCTCAGCGTCAGACTGACCTGCTGGTGCCATTGTTTTGCTGGTGACTAATCCATTTGGCAAGTGAATTTTGTCAGTGGTGTTATTGTGTTCTTTTCTGCATGAGGTGACCATATTTGATTTCAGAAATTATCCTGTTACTGCTGTTCTTCATATACACCTAGCCCAAAATAGCGTGACTAAACGATCTCAAATTGATAAGATTAAAATGGTGTTTCTCCAGCCAAATCTTATTGGAGGCTCTTGTCTGTGTTGTGTCATGCTTCTACTCAATTGGAGAAAAAGGCACTTTCTAAACAATTTCTACAATGCAATTATAACAAAGTACTAGAATGTGGTCTCTCTTTTGATATATTATTGGATTTGGAGTATTGCATGAGAAGGCAGATAAGAACTTAAAATATACATATATTTCTGGATTTTTACTGCTTAATTATTGCTATGTTCTACTTAAAATACCTGAATAGTTAAAGATACTGATAAAATTGAGGAATGACTGAGTAACTGTGAATCAAAGTTTGTATGGCAACATTAATTGACGGGTCAAAGTTTAACTGTTTCAGATACTAGCAGCCATATAATGAGCTAATATCTAGAGTTGATTTAGCTATTAGTGAGAAGTGCATTTATTTTAAATATAACAAGGTTAAATATTTTGGGGGAATTATTACCATTATTAAAGCATAAATTTATTTTATAGAAATAAGAATAACTTGCTTTTTAAATTTTGATTTTAATAATTTTAAATTTGCCTCCTCATTTAAAAATATTAGGTGTTATGGTAATATATAACTAAGATTAATAACCTGTCTTTAAAAGCAGAGATTAAATTCTTTTATAAGTATTCCTTATTTGAAACCACAGTCATTTGGAAAATGTAGATGATGTAAGTTTCCTCAATTAACAAAGAGTTTAGGGATATAAATCCAAATAAGAAAATACAAGATTCAACCCCACTGTGATTTCAAAGTTTGCAGATAATGAAGAAAATCTGTGGTTCAAACATGTCTGTGAATAAATAGATTGCTACAGTACTGGTGATTCATCATATGTACACATTTGATTTTATACTACTTATTTTCTCTTATCCAATTAGACTTTTTCCCCAGCCCTGTTGAGAAACTGATGATTGCTTCCTCATGGGATTGTTCCTAATAAATAAAATATTGAAGGCTGAGGAAATACATTTGGGTTCAAGAATTTATTCAATATTCACAAGTATACTTATTCATTCACTTACTTTAGTCTTCCAGCAGTAAGTGTTACAATTTCATGATTTATAACACCTACTTACCTTTTTATTAAAAATGGTAAATGAACTAAATGACATGGAATCTGCACATGTCAAACATTTTGACGCTATTCATGCAATGACCACCACATATAGCATTACTTATCCTCTGTCAGGTGACAGTGATGGAGACTATCCCAGACTGACAATGTGTCATTATATTTTCCTGGAGACTTTTCATTACCTGAGGGATGGATGTTGACATTCCAGCTGTGTGGGACTAGTTCTTCAGTTAGTACTTTCTTTTCTTTTTGTCTGTTTTTGTTTTTGTTTTTTTGAGACAGAGTTTCTCTGTAGCTTTGGAGCCTATCCTGGAACTAACTCTTGTACACCAGGCTGGCCTTAACCTCACGGAGATCTTCCTGCCTCTGCCTCCCAAGTGCTGGGATTAAAGACGTGCCATGACCACTTAGCATAAGTATTTTCTACTTGACTCTATGTTCATAGCATGGACTTTGATAGGTAGTCTGATGGTAAGAAACAAGTGAAACGAAAGGGACTTATGGAGTTGCACATAGTAACATTACAAATGGAAGTGTTTATTTCAAATTAAAGTACTTTTCTGTGACACAGCAGTTTTCAGCCTACTCACAATTTCTGGAATGTAAGAAGCTTCCCCAGTTTTTGGGCAGATGAATTCAGCCATATATTGTAATCACATAATCAAAAGAGCAATCCAAGGGAAGTTGTATAGCACAAATCACTAAAATATCAAAAGTTATAATGATCCATTTTAGTACTGGTAATACATTTTCCCCTCTTGTGTGCTTTCACGACTTCCGTTAATGTACGGAAGCCACAGGGGAAAGGCTAATATTAGCCACAGCTGCAGAACTGCCTGGCTAACAAGTTTCGCCTTCACACCATGCTGCCCAATTACTCATTCTGCAGAGTTATCAATATCACTTGTCAGATTGATGCAAGTCATCACCGGAAACCTCTCTTGCTCTTTGGCATCATTTGATTCCCATGGTGGATTGTTAGAAACCATTCCTGAAGCTTAGGGAAAACAATAATAATTATTAATTTCATCCTTGATCATGAATTTAAGTATGACCAGACTATTAGCTTTATATTATCAAGCCAAGCACCACTCTCTCCTTGTCTAATTTAAATAATCCATAGAGATAAGTAATTTTTACTCTATTTATCAAAAATGACAAGTAGCTTTTGGATAATGGAACAACTAGGGTATCTTTCAATAAATAATTCTTGAGCTCTTATTATTTGCAAAGGCTTTATGGTACAAAAGAAACTTGTTGGCAAAATAACTATACTAGATATTTACTTGGTTTCTGTCTCATTGCCTATTTCATACACTGAAATGTGCTAGAATTCAGTGCAAAAATTTTGTCTTTTTCTCTAACTGCTAACTCCTTGTCACTTAGAATCAATCTTGGTGTAGAAAATAACACCCATAAAATACATCCTGAATGAAGGCTCAGTAGTGGAATTGCTCAGTAGTGGACTGCTTTCTAGCGTGCAGAAGACCCCGTGATTAACCCCAAGCCCCCTGAAATAAAAAATAATTAATAAGATATTAAATAATAGAAAGAAAAAGAAATAGTTATCGAATGAAAGAACGAACAAATTCATATCTTTTTAGAATGATGATCTTGGAAGTTTAGAAGGTAATTTCTAAAAAGAGGGGCTAATAATTTATTATATAACTTCACCAAATGATTTGAATAAAAGGCTGGGTTCATTTAACATTCCTTCACATGCTTCTCAAACTTGTCAAAATCTTTTATTTCTTGTGAGGAAATGGCAGAGGAGCAATTCTCCAGGGAAGATAGTGGGCAATGTGGGCTGAAGTCATGGCACTTCCTCACTCAGGGCAACTTCTGTAATAAAGCATTCGTCAGGATAATGACAGGCTAGGATGTTTCTGAATCAAAAAATAAACAAAACAAACAGAGCCAACTAATTCAGCCCGGCTTTTCATGCTGTGACAACAGCCTCTGTGAAGTCCCTCGCTGCTCTACCCTGAGCAGTCTTTAGTGGAAAAGTCTGCTGATGGGTTTTCCAGTGCAAATCCGTTTTCTAGGCTCAGCTCTTTCTGGAGTATATATGAGAAAACGCTATACACTAAGTATAATTCGAGCATGACTTCAGATTTATGTGAATAAACTGTCTATCCATTTTCCAGAATATTTTTGTATAAAAGCAAAACAAAAATTAAAAGGGACTTCTAGGTAGGAAATTAGCTCTAGGCATATTGAAAAGTTGTGAGTTATCAGGCTGAAATACTAGTTCTGAATATTCGAATGTATTGACATGAAATTGTGTATGAATGAATTTATATCAATAGTTCATTATAATTTAAGGATATTGTGGTTTCTTACATAACAGACTGATATTTAGTATGATAAGTGTTTCCAGTGAAGACATGAATCCTAGGGACAAAGACTTTTACTAAGCAACCATGTGTCTGGATCACAGGCAAGGCTATATCTGCTTGGCAGGCGGAGTTGTCTCTGGAACTGCTCCTGAGACATGTTTGAATTTATATCACCGTATTCTTTTAAAAGGCCCATCATTTTTCATTATCTATTTCAGTAATTCAGTAATGACTAATAGGTTGTGATTTCTTAGAAATCAAGTTTTATGCTTCCTCTGCAGAGTATGCATTAAGGATTGGGCAAGTTTTAGTTAGTGAATCAGTGAGCTCTCACAGTGTGGCTGGCTCTCCTGAGCTCATCGGTAATTATTTTTCATTGATATTCTAATAATTTTGTGTCTTCTAAAAAATATGATAACTAACAATGTGTCATGTCTCTGCTTTTCTGGTTAATGGAGCTGGAGTTGTAATAGCCGTAGCATGGAGCAGGGGATAGGATGACAATTATTTGAGAGCTTCATACTCTGACCTCTGCACCAATGCCAATGCTGGAAACACAGGATAAAAATAAGCTAATCTTGCATATAATTCGAAGTTGTAATGTCAGTCATATGATTTGGTGAAGAGCTTTCGTGTTCCCCAAATATTTCAATCTAAGTGTTTCCTATTGCCATTAAGATACTTTTGAAATTTCTAGATTTATATCATTAATCAATGTATATGAATAGACAGCCTGGATGATGGGGAGAGTCATGTTTAATTATCTTGGAAAGAGCTAATATCTGCAGCTCATTTTATGGTTAACCTTTTTACCTTCCTTCGCCTGAAGTCGGTGGACCCATGAGAAGACTTGGAGGTGTCGTCTCAGTTTCTTTTAGATTGCATTCTGAGAAGGCAATGGGAGTCATTGTGTGGCCACTTTCTCCTGTTTCAAGAACAGCAGTCTCTCTACTCATCCCAGAGAGAGAAGCAATCACAGACAAGAGTCCATAAAATTCCAACCTGGTAAACTGATGAGCTTACTGGGGTTACTAAAGAGAGAACTAAGGGGTTTCCTGGTAATGTACACCCACTGTGATGGGCTCTAAATTGTCTATGTAATAAAAACAGTCAGCAGAGTCAACACAGATACTTAGCAGCATGGGTAGATCTGGAGCTGGATGAATGTGGAATCCCGTGGAGACCGACTGTAGGCTGCAGAGGGGAGATGAATGGGATTTGAAGGTCAAATTCCTAGGGAGGAGTAGATAAGTGTAAGGTGCAACACGACATTTATTTTTGTGCATTATCCTTGAATTTGGTGAGAAGTTAAGATTAGGAGTATACTGAACTCTACATTCCTATTTAAAGAGGCATTAACATCTGCCCTGTCAGCTAATAATTTATGAAATGAAGATGAGGAAATGGTTAGTTGCAACACACACACATACACACACACCTCTGTAAAATACAGGCACAATGAATCAAGGTATGAGACACTGAATTCATAGTTCCATAAGCAACTCTCACATAAAGTCCTTTGCCTCATGCCTTTTCAGAGAAAACAGCTTAATTTTGCTCTAGCAAAACTTCCCTTGAAAACTTCAGTTTATAATCGAGGTAGATGGAGCTGTCCTTCTGTCTTCTGTCCTTCTGTCCTTTGGATGTCTTCTAGCTCATATTTTTTTTCTGGTCTTTCATCCTGCAGAGCGAGTGTCCATTGGCCTGCAGAGGTCCTCTCTTCTCTGGGTGTGGTGGGAAGCGTCCACCCCCTCATTATTCCTCTCTGAGTGCTATGTGGTTCTTCAGTTCTAGTGTAGGAAGACGAGGCATCTCCTGGAACATGTGATTATTCATTTTGAACAATTTTCCAGCATTTCCAATTGATTAAAAACTAGCCTACTTTAAATAACATTTGCAATTCATAAGCTATCAGCCATTATTAGAAATAGTCAGAACAGGATGTGAACAATAAAGGAATAAGGATTTTCCATAGCACGTGGCAAAGAAAACATTTCTGAGAGGGTCTTTGGACATCACAGGACTCCCACACCTACAACAGGACAACACATTTAATGGTATAGACCAGAGAGTGGATTGTGTACTGTGAATGGACACTTGGGCAGTAACATTTTGTAGGTTTTGTGTCCTCACAGCTGTTGATGGTATAAGATTTTTACCCAAATGTTATCCTTTTTAGTAATTGCAAAAATTGCACTTATCAGCTGAACTAATTAACTGGAAGCTGGTATTTCATGGTGCACCTCTTTATTGGTGGCTCCAGTCTGTCTTTCAGCAGCTACTTATCTAGTGATTCTTATTTGCTTTGGAAATATCCTTGGGCCTCAGTTTGCTTCCAGGCTTCCATTTCTATTGCTTCCATTGTATCCTTTTCTTTCTATCTAAATTTTGGGAGTCTGGGTTGCACATTAGCACATCAGCAGTGTTGCAGCATGATTTACAGAGGGCTTAAGATAAAACTGCAGTTCTCAAACTTCATGGCTAGAAACTCCCTTGAGCTTTAATTTAAGGTCTCTGTTTCCTGAAACCTCATTGACATAAAACACCCAGCCCTTCATTTCTAAATGGGCTCCTTTTTGAGGGGACTTTTAATTGGCATGTAAGACTGCTTATATCAAAAAAACCCTAAAAATATAAAAAATAAAAATAAAACAAAACTGAAAAAGCCCTCTTCTTATACACACAGCAGTACATATTTTTTTTTCCTTTTCAAAAGGAAAGATCGCCTATTCTATGGGAATGTATGCATGTGAGACAATCGGTAACCCAGCAAGAAGTGTGCAGGCTTACGCTTAACAGACAGTGTCTGCTGCTTTGCCGTGCAACAGCAAGCACACCGTAAATAATGCCTTCGCAGTCAGACAGGAATTTTCCAGGACTTTATTGGGGTGAATTCAACAGTATGAAAGCTTTTGTGGTTGGACTAGCAATAGTAGACGCTGGTGATTTTTTGCTGGCGGAGAATGAGCCTAGTTGTTGAAAGATTTGTAAATAGTCGCTGGTACCCAAACAATGCACACATGGATCTTATTTATGATGGTTTTTAATAACCCTGAACTTGGGATCAGCTGGTGATAGTGCAAAAAGCAGTAGTGGGCCACCCAGCAAGAGCTGAAAATAAATCAAATACTACAAATATATGGTATATATATGTGCATATGTAGCTAATGGTGGTTATATTTTAAGTGTTGTGTTCATATTTGTGGGATTTAACTGTACCCAGATAGTCTAAGGAAATTACCTTTGATTATTGTTTTAAGATTTATGCTACATATTTGTCTTGAAATAATTCTTTTGTTGGTTATTTGGTATTTTTATTAATAGGAAGTATTTAAATCATGCTTTTTTCTATAGAATAAAATAAAATTGGTGGAAAATACTGTTTAGAAATTCTAATGTCAATTCTTACACTTTTGGCAAAGTTCAGGAAATTTAATACTGGATAAACTCAGGAAAAATTACTTTTATTATTCTAGAAAATAAACAGAAATTGAGAATGGAATAGTGTCTGGAATGCATGGTCTCTCATTGCCTTTACCACCTCTTCGAAGAATGGAACTTGCAAGCTATGTAAAACTATTCTTGTAGTTAAGTTATTCATATTCTTTGAGTCCAAATTCAGCAAAATGTCAAGAAACACTACTTTTAACTCCCAAACCAAGGAAACATCTTCTAAGTGAAATTCTATCTTGAATCTAATCTATATCAAGGCTGGATAACTATCATTGAAATACAGACATTTTTCTATTGAGTTTTGTTACAAATTGTCTTAAATATGTATGGATTCCTCCTCATTATTAAATAAGTTTGAGCTCATATCTTGACATCGAATCGGCTGATTACCTTTCTGAGGATTATTATACCAAACATGCATGTTAATCTTCTTAGGTCTTGGGCAGGTGAAAGCATGGTAGAAACACTGATTCTTGATCAATGGACCACCAAAGACAGTGTAAGAAAGATATGTATCTATGGTCCTCACATGGGATTAGATCTAAGATCAGGTAAATGAGACAGTAGAGTGTAGTCAGAGGCTGCCCGTTTGTTTCCCAGCTGCCTGGACCCGAAATAATCACACAGAAACTATATTAATTAAAACACTGTTTGACCAATTAGCTCATGCTTATTTCTAGCTAACTCTTACACCTTAAATTAACCCATTTCTATTAATCTATGGATCACCACGAGGCTCGTGGTTTACTGGTAAGTTTCTCTGGCATCTATCTCCTTTGGCAGCTACATGGCGTCTCCTTGACTCTGCCTTCTTTCCTCTTCTGTGTGCTTGAAATTCCTGCCTTACTCTATTCTGCCCTGTTGTAGACCAAAACAGCTTTATTCATTAACCAATAAAGCAACACATATACAGAAAGACTTCCCAGACCGGGAGAGCATCGCTGTTCCAACAGTTACATGCATACAGATCACACTGGTACGAAGCTACACTAGCTTCCATTCCATCAGTTAGGATGGGTATTATTACGAGTATGAACTCCCAGATGGTGCCCGTGTCAGTGGTTCACACTCTCATCAATGGCTTTTAGTTTTCTGAACTTAATGAACACGTATTCAGAGTTGTGGCACAGGAAACTGGAATTTTGCAGAAGGGTGCAAATAGGAATGAGACAGGAAGTTAGGAATTGGCATAGGCAATAAGACTTTGACACACCTATACGTCTATGGTCTTTCTTTCTTTGAAGGTCTGCATTCATTCTCTTGTCTTACTTAGCCTCACAACATCAGAAGCTCTGCTGATTATCCTCTTAATTTTTATGTTGAAGACTATGATATTCAATTTCTGACTGTCATGGGAAATTCTTTTTGTCATCAAGTGGCCGATGACTAAAAGACAAGTGCACAGTGAGCTGTGCTGTGTATTCTTTGCACATTGTTTCATCACAAGGTATCACCAGAAGGCAGTGAGAAACATGCAAAACGTTAGATAATGAGAGAGCTGCTCCTGCCCTTAACACAGCTGACACTGATTTGTCTCTGCCGCCTCCAATGAATGTGCATGCTGCCCATTAAATTTTTACTTTAAAGTGTTCGGCTTAGTTATGGATAGTGTGAAATATTTATGTATTCCCCCTGACCCATCCAGATTTTCTAAATTACATGATAGCCTTTCCTGCGGACCTGTCCAAATGCTCTCTTAAAGTTCCTGGGAAAGGAATGATTGCACTTCAAAGTCCATGTTGTTGTTTCATCTCTTTAGGCTGCTTTTTTATCAATTTCCAAGAGAGTTAAAGCTGAAAGATGACGCTACTTCAAACAAAAGGCAATTATTTCAATAGCGTTGCCAAATAATGAGAGCCAATCAGTGTTCACGCTTTTGAAACTTGTGTCCTTTCCTTCTAGACCTTGCAGTCCGTCAGTTTTCCCTGAGACTTTCACATGAGTGGGCATCTGGAGTGTATCATAGTTGCACCTGATTTCTGCCTCCCACAACACATGTGGTTTGCTTCTGGTGTTTATGCCTGGAGTGTCAGGGTTTGGATGCACCAAGCCTCTTTTCATCTTTAAAGGGAATGTTTTTGCATAAATTATTATCTTTCTGGGTGTGAATTATGATTCTTCTTCTTTTATATGTGCTTTAGAAATTATGGTAAATGCCTGTTCTTCTAGCTTATTTTTTCTCTGAAGTTATTGTGTATCTTGTTAAAAAGTATATAATTTCTTCTATGCTATCTAGTCTTTTAGTTTTGAGTCTGCTTTTGCAAGTTTTTCATCAACATTTTGCAATTGCTCAGATATATGCACCATATTTTTAAATATGAAAACTTTCTTAATTTAGTATACTTTATGTTTTTCACCTATATAAAGCTATTTTAATGTATACAAGACATCAATAAATATTATTCAATAGAGTCACACAAATGTTTCTTTTTATTTTGAAAATATGAGCATAGAAATGTACATAAGGAACGAATGGTTACTCAGTATCAAATAATAAAACTAATTTACTTAAAAAAAAAGAGATAGGGTCCTGGCATGCCTAAGACAAGAGATATGCAAATGAGCATGACCATGCAAGGAGGATGCTTGTTACTCTGTGGTTCTTACCTTGGGAAGGGAGCAGGGGATGCATAGGTTCAGGAGACTGAGATGAGTCCCCAAGGTAGGGAGTGTGCTGCTTTCTTGGGACAAGGAGGCGCATCCTTTTTCAGAACAGAGAAGTGGAGAAGCAAATGGAGATCATTGTCATTAGTGTGTGCTTCACACCAGTGCTCAACAGTGTCCATTCCATGAGGAAAGTAAACAAAGGCTTTTGTCATAAGTGGGTGCTTCTTGCCTGTGCTCTTCCATCTTCATTGCATCATTAGCTTTTTATCGGCTTTCTGTTTTCAGACAAAGAACTGAGAAACCCAATGGAAGAACTGGAAAGTAAATAGAAAATCACCCAAAGAAATCAACACAGGTTTCTGGCCTCCAAAACTCATCGCTACCTGCTGGCTACTTTACATTTGATCTCTTACCTGCAACAGGAAGGAAGGTATTCCCATCTTGCTAATTTAGCCCAGAGTCCATTTCCTTACTTTTCTCTCATTCCACACGGCGTGCTCCCTAAAACTGTATTAAAATATCCTGTTATCTTTCAAGGAACAAAGATAACCATAAAGCATACCTGGCCAGGAATTTATTTCTACAGCTTTTAGATGTGTGAATGAAGTGGTAACTTAAACACTATCTAACTATTTTGTTTATTGATAAAAATGGGAATTGTAGCTCCCATTTAATGATTGACTGGAGTAATAAAACTAATATACTTGATAAATTAAAACAATACATTGTGTGTTTTAAATTGCTGTTACTATTCTTACCACAGTGACTACAAAGATGCTAAGTTTCCTCTTTGACAAAACTTGTTTAACTTTGGCCACTCTTTTTACAGTCAGTTGATTCTCAGGGGACCATTTTTACTCAGCTTTGACTGCTGTGCTGTGGCCTTGAGACACTCACAGGAAATAAAAGTGGTTTGAGCCATTGCTGCTCACTAACTACGGGGTCTTGATTGTCTACATTGACTTCAGTTGGTCTTGTTTAGTTCTAGACAATGAAACTTTCTTATTTGGGGATACTGCATCTGGGGGACCCCGGCACACAGAGGGCCATGACGAGGAGGCAGAGGTAAAGTTGGATAACAGAAGAACAGCCTAGAAACATAAAGCTCTTATGGCAGTGTGTCCTCACTGTGACCAAGGATTTTCCCCTTCCTACTAGTCTAAGGTTTTAAAAGGTGTTAAAATACTAACAATTAAAAATTTGCTTGCAGAATGTTCTCTTTCATTGGCTGTATTTCCGTGTAAGAATATACCCACAAAACTAGTATTTAAAATTATTATTAAACATAGTAATAACAATGATACATTTTTTTTTTTTAGCTTTTTGAGACAGGGTTTCCTTGTCCTGGAATTAGCTCTTGTAGACAAGGCTGGCCTCAAAGTCAAAAAGATCTGCCTGTTTCTGCCTCCCAAGTGCTGGGATTAAAGGCGTGTGTCACCATCACCCAGCAGCAGTGATGCTTTTTCAAAAAACAAAATTATGTTCATTTACAAAAGTAGATGCAGAGAATGTGTTGATACACTTTCCTGGTTTGCTCAACTAGTCAAATCTTTTATTTTCTATTAATCCAACTATTTTTGATGTATTTAAGCAAGATTCATAAAAATGATATATTTTGTTATTTGTTTAGAGGAAACAAATTATAAGAGGTGGTTAAAGCAGTACCACTGAACAGTTACCCAGTTTTTCATTGATACATTTATCTTCCATGTTATGTTATCAAAACCCCAAGCCAGGAAATCATTTATTTCAATGTATGTTATTTCAAAGTGATCAGAATTCAAATATTTCACATTGTCCTGTAATTTACTACAACTTTTCCATTTCATTTTTAGTATGTGTTATACAGCATGATAATAAAATGTTCTCTTATTTTCCCCTACATAATATTTTAGTTAATTATTTGGGAATTTCATACAAGGCACCCCGATCACACTCACTTCCCATCCCTCCCAGATGTACCCTTCCACCCTTGCAATCCCCCTCCCCAAAAAATGCAACAAATCCCATTTGTGTTGACCATATACTCACTGGGGCACAGTCAAACTCTCAGTAGTTTTCCCCTTAAGTCCTTCCCCAGTCAGTCCCCCAAGAGAAGCCCTGAACTGTGAAGAGCTACACTTCAACATCTTTATCACAAATTTAAAAGACTCTCTTCAGTAGCTTCCTGTCTGGACTGTTTCCTTTTTGAGTGGAGGGAGATAGACGTTGGCATAGAAACCCTCAAAGTGCCTCATTCTCAGTTATGAGCATACAGTCATTGATACCACAGCAGAAGAAGCTTCCTGGCCCATAGCAGCAGGCAGCCGAACACATCACGGACCCAGCATGTTTCCAGCAGCAGCATGGGATCACAGACATCAACGCGGTGTCTGGCGGCAGCACAACTCCATCATGGACATCAAAGTGTTCTCTTTCAATTGGTTCAAATGTCAATATAACTTGTTGGGTGTTAAGTTTAAGGTAGTCCTTATATTAATTTTTCTCCCTGAAAGATGCAAGGATGGAATTTTCTACTTTGTAGAAGAAACTTCAGAGGCTATTATGAAGACACTTTTAGTGTAGTAAAATGATGTCAAACATAATATTATATAACCAGGCAGTAGCATTAACAGAGAGTATGATCATGCTTCTGAGTGTTCAGTTGTGTTGAGATTACTCCATAAAGTACAATTAAATTATAACAGTGTGTAATCCGTTACAGAGAGTGCTGCCCTAAGCTTTTGGTGTGTACTATCAATCGCTCAGATAATTTTATAGCTCATGTGTAGATAGGTCTTTTGAAGTTTATGAATACTTCTCAATAATAAATATAGATCTGATATGACATACCTTTTTTTAAAGTAGTGTTTGCTGACAAAGAAGAGCCTGTGGGAAACTATGAAAAGAGTCACCATCTGTATTCATATGTGATCTAAATATATATTGTTTATGGATTTTTTGTTTACTTTAGAAAGTTTGAATTATGGAGCTAAAGGAGAAACCTTAATAATACCGTACTTCAATGCCAAATGAGTAAACAACATTTTTTTTTCTGAAAATATAATGCTTTGGCATCTGCATCCATTTATTCTTTGAAGTGAAAACTTTTAATAAACTGAAATGTTCTATATATTCATTAGCAGTACAATTCTTCATGTAAATACCAGGTATTTCTTTTTTTGTACTCTATATAGTATGTATTGGATGATAATTTCACTTCGTTAAATCAACTATAACTAAATAACTTCAATGAATTTGTCATTAGGGTTAAACTAATTTAAAAAAGAAAATGACCAATGAGTCTGCACCTAGTAGATGCTAAGAATTCAAATGAAATGCATAGATTAGTTATGCTCCAAGCTTCATGGGAATATGTGGAAAGATGTATGGAGACCTGGGGCTGAACTGATGTGTTCATATTTAGCAGTAGTTTGAACAACTTCCTGGATAATAGAAAAGATTTGATGGTAAGAAAAATGTCACTTTCTTGCAACATGGGGAAGCACTTTCCCTGGAAATAAAAAAAAATATTTAAAAATATCAACTAAAGTAGAAAAGTTATTTGGATTTTATACAAAGTTTGTCTTTTAAAAGTTTAACCTTCTGGATTTAGCTACCAACAAGATAAATAAAACATTAGGAAATGGGCTACACAAGCACTGTAGATTTAGAATATTTTTGTTGGTGTCTAATGCTCCAAGGAGTCTTCCACAGAGAAGAGGGACTGAGTTAAAACTTTAAAATTACCCATGTTGTGATGGCTTCAACACATGTAAGAAGATTTTTTGCTTAGGTTCTCTATAAATAAACATTGTATCTACACATGTCATGTTCAGATGAAAAGAAATAAAATACATTTCTGTTCTATGAGGGAAAGAGTGACAGTTTATTATAATGGTGTGTGGTTGACAAGTGCAAGATGAACCTAAGACTCCTATTCTTACTTTCCTTTCTACTTTTTGTATTTTTTTTAAAATACACATCTTTGCCTTTGACTATGTGTGCTTGCCTAACAAGTGTTGCTTGGTTATGAATTACTCTACCCGAGAGACCTTGAACAAATACAGAATTCATGTCTGAAAGGTGTTTTTATAGTAGCCACACTGCTAGCTAGCAAGGCTAAGCTAGCTGTCAAGGCCAACTTTTTGAACCCTGCAGGTGGGTGAACAGAACAGAAATTATGAGTTAGTGCATCACGGGCTTAGACAGTGAAGTTGGCGTCTTTCTGCCACTCTTCTGAGCAACTCAAAATCTTACCAAATCATGGTGATTAAACCACAGAAAAGTTTATGAAATCCCTGGAAAAGACAAATGATATCAGTATTGTGAAGGAAGCTAAGACATAGGATTTTAATGAAACAAACACAGAGAAGGAAAGGAGTCCAATAGAAGGCACAAGAAACAGAGACTTGCTTGCTAGATTTTTATCTTATTACATTTTATTTTATCATTATCTCTTAGAAGCCTTTTTGTTTTCTAATGAGAGACAGAAAGAGTGGATCCCAATGGGAGGGGAGGGGGAAAGAAACTGGGAGGAGTAGAGAGAGGGGAAAAGGTAATCAGGATATATTAAGGGAAAAACCTATTTTCAATAAAAGGAAAAAGAAAAAAAAGGAAGACTAGCAGTGTGTGGCAGAAGCAAGGAAGAATTCCTAAGATATAACTCAGTTTGACAGGGATAATAGTATGACTAATGATGACAAAGGACAGAAAATAATTAAACTTAGAAATTCATACACCATCTGACTCAAAGCACTGAGATATTTCACTTTTTTTCCCTTTTTTTAAAAACCACTTTGTTCCATTCGTCTGGAATACTTGTTCCCTGGAAGAAAATGCACTGTTCACTGCTTCTTCCCTTACTTGTATTTCTGCAAATCTAGAGGAGCTTTTCTTTCTTCTGGGACAATCCTGGTAGGTTAAGTTGTGGTTTGTGTGATATGACATTTATTCTCTGAAACTCTCCCCATCTCTCCTCAAACCTTAATTTTCCCTTCCTTCTGAATGACAGCGTTCATGTTGGCACCTTCAGCTTGACACTCAGCCCACCGCCATGTGGTTCTTTCCAGCACTGCTTTGCCAAGTTCTGTCTTTACTTTGCACCATACAAGGCACCAGACGAAAATCTGGCCCCAAACCCTGCTAGGTATGGAGATGCATGCCTGTCATATGAGCGCTCAGAAGGTGGATTCAGGATGACTAGAAATTTAAATTTACTCAGAAGATAGAGTCAGGATGAACAGAAATTCAAATTCATTCTCTTGGCTATATAGTGAGTTCAAGGCCAGCCTGCATTATATGAGACCAGGTCGTAAGCAAAATCCTTGACTTCAAGAAAATCGCAGTCAGGCTGGGTAGTAGTTGGTTACTGCCTTTAATCCCAGCACTCAAGAGGCACGGACAGGTGGATCTCTGTGAGTTCAGGGCCAGCCTGGTCTACAGAGCGAGTTCCAGGACAGGTTCCAAAGCTACAGAGAAACCCTGTCTCGGAAAAAACAAAAAAGAAATGAAAGAAAGCAGGGCCACCATGCCTCTCTCATCTTAGCATTACATCACCTCACAAGTTCACAGCCATGAGGTTCAAACAGGTCCACGTCTACTTTTAAGGGACGAAATGTCCTGAAGATGACATTTGTTTTCTTTTTAATCTCTTGGTTGTTTGCTTGAGGTAGGATCCCATTAGTTAGCCCAGGTGGACTTCAAACTTACAATGCTCTTGCTTCATCCTCTAGAGGATTACAGGCATGTGTTGTCCCTTCTGACTCTCAATAGCTTGACTTAAAGTCACCCTGCTTTTATCTATAGCATTGCCTATGTCTCTGTGCTTGAGTGTTTGAAATGAACCTCCTTTTTTCTCTTTAAGCTGCTCAGGGAGATAGACCAGTTATAAGGACCCCGTTTCTCCAGCACTCTACTCTCCTTTATTTTGGGGTTCTCTTTATTTATTAATGTACAAATGTGTGATTCCTTAACTAACTGATATAAGAAAGTTTCAGAAGTATAACAAACTAATAGTATTAGCACACTTTTGAAAAATAATGTTTTCTTCTTTATGGAAACATGTATTACCAACATTAGCATTGACCTTAAATAATTATTACCAAGATAAAATTAAAAGTATGGATTTGTTATATAAAAGTATTAAGTCCTGTTTGTCAAATGTGTCTTTTAAGGCAAGATACCTGACAGACTTTCATTACATTAATATTGTGTTTAAAAGAGCAATCCATAAGAAATGCTTGAAAACATCACACTAATGAATCCATGATAATATAATGCTTGCCTGTGACCTTCAGGGCAGGTCTCTCTCTGCCAGCTATCTGGTGTCCATATTGACCCTAATAAAAGGAAATAGACTATGATGCAAAACATTCTAGACTTTCATCCCCATGTTTTCCTTCCAGATATGGCATAAAGAGAACAATATTTAATTTAAAGGGCATAAAAATCCACATTGTCACTATACATATAGAATACAATTTACAGATGCGTCCGGAGAGGACATCTGTCAGTTAACTATGCAGCTCCCTGACTCTGGCTTTCCAGTCTCAAAGCTTGCGTTCCTCAATTCCATATGTTACAGAGAACAGTAAAGACATCTGAGTTCCAATATTTTGAAGAAATGTGTATTTAGCAACTGAATACATGCTAAAAAGGAATAATTTACAGCAGCAATATCATTACATTTTCTCTCCAGTTTTCTCGTTCCTATCTGAAATGCAACGACAAATACAGATACGGAACAATTCACCACCTGGCGAAAAGCATGCTTATGGGGCACACGCTCACTGCCCTTAAGTAGTACATAAGCCACCGTGCTACTCGTGTAGGAAATCTTGCATGCCAAGATGATGTTGCGCACACTGAAATGGAGCATCTATAGAAACTTGTATTTTACACTGCTCTTCCTCATCTTTTCAGAATTATTTACACCTCTTTGCCTAATGTGTAGGTAGCAAAAATATTAAACACATACCATTAGAAACCACTAAGCTGTACCCAGAAGGAGCAGTGTGTATCTGCGTGCATTTACATGCTACAGTTACTATCAGCGGGACCTGGTCTCTCCGCTGTGAGGCATCTGAATTTTCAGACTTTAAGACTGCTGAGGTGATATGCTTACGTCGCATGCTTCTCCTATGCAGGTCTCCCCTGGGATGTCACATGCATATGCCAAAGTCAATCTTAGTTAGGAAGCGGGACATTCATTCTTCGTGCAAACTGCCCTCTCTCAATACACACTGGCAGATTATGACTCTCATCGGATTTATTTATTCTCAAGGTGCACCAATAACTTCCTTTGAAAACTCAGACATGGTGATTGATAAAGACATGCCAATATATGTGTTTGTTTGCAATACCTTTAATTGAAGCCTAAACTTTTTTCTATTGATATTTCATCGTGCTAAATCAAATGCATTCAGATTTTTGGAAGGCATCCATGAAATTATCATATAATCTTCATTCCTTGAACTCCTTTATTGTTAAGAACTAGAAATAAACGAGAGACTTATGTAATCACAAACAAACTTGTTTCAACTGCAGATTTAGAATGGAACATAACATCAATTGTTCGAATTGATAAAACCCTATGAGAATGGCTTATATGGAGCACCCTGCTTTCTTTGACTTACTATTTCTGATACGATTCTCTTTTAAAAAGTGTGATCTTCAAAGAATTTATTAACTCAGCTTGCCTTTGAGGATATTCTTCCAAAAGCAACACCATGTTAGTCAAAGAGCCTAAAATCAGATGTAGAATATTTTTAGGCTTTTATTTGAAAGATGTGTCAACAAATTGTTTATTTAAATAATCATTAAAACTGAAACATGAGCTTCCATCTGTGAAATATTTCAGTGGAGAGGGAACAACCATTTACGGTAGTTGAGGTGAGAAATTAATGCTTAGTTAATTAGAATCCTGAGACAACTAGAGTTAAAATATCAACGCCACTTCATTAATTAGCAGAAAGATGTTTACTTTGCATTCTGTGCATGTGGAAGGATCTGAGGAGGGACTCCTGAAGTTAAGAATGGAGTGCCAATGAGCTATTATAGAATGCAGAAAGTCTTATGCATTGTGAACTCAACGATTCTCTAGAAACCGTCTTCAACCAACAAAGGGAGCAATTCTTAAGTATTTTGTATTCCTTATTCCTTATTAATAAAACAAAGAGTTTTACACTTTCTAAGTGAAGTGTGTGTTCTGAAAATAGTTTATAAATTCATTCCCATTGAGATGAAAACACATATGTTCTTCATACGAATAATTGTATTATAAATGGTAAAGGAAAATGTAGTTGATTCAGAAAGAAACGTTGGGAAATGTCATTAAGGTGTTCTAAATGTCATTGATCTCTCTCTGTCTCAGAAGTCATTAAAAGATAAAATAATAGAATCCCTAGTGGAATGTGGAATCATGAGAGAGTCCTATGTCTCACATAGCATGCAAATATTCAAGCAAAGAATGAAGAGACATTTTATTAACACTATGATAGGACAATGGGATTTTCATGAGATACACAGTTCTCTTTTTTTCTGTGATCCTTCGGAATGCGTCTAATGAATGTCTTCTTTCCTTCTGTGCTGTCTTAATTTTTCAGTTGGCTAAGAATATTATGCAACTCATGGTTAACTTAGATAATACCTTAAAAATGGGGATGGTGGGGAAACCTTCTATCTGTTTGCTTTCCTCAAGGGGAAAAATCATAATTCATATCTTGGTTTCAATAATTAACAGTTAATGGTGAGAATTTGTATCTAAAATAATATGCTAACCCCTTCAGAACTGAAAATGAAGTGTGAAAAAGAGCAGCCCGCAGTTGAAAGTTTTAAACAAATTATACAGCACAATAAGTGTAAGACAAAAACCTACTCTAGCTTAGAAAACAGCTCCTTTTTACTGCATATTTGTCATGGTACATTTAAATTACAGTTTTAATAAAATACATCTTTAGATCAAAGCTGAAAGAAGACATCAGTAGTAGATCAGTGTATTCCATTTTTCTTCCGGATGATGGCTGGTTTATGTTTGTACATTTCCACACGCCATTTCACTTAGTCTCATTCGCCTTATCTCACTCCTCCAGTACACACAAACTCGAGTGCTGGGAGACGAAACATCCTGGAATCCAATCACGTTTTGGAATATTCATCTGCTTACCAAATCCATGCAGTTTATTTTCAACGCTCACTTCAGTAAAATGGCTTTGCTGGTACAGTTTTTCTACCCTCAATGGCAATATGGTAAATGACATTTTTATATTTCTCAGGCAAAGAAGAAAGCAAAATGAACTCTTGGAGGAAATACTAGGTTGGCTGATGTGAACATCTCTGCTCACCTGTGATCTCTGTCAGGCCTTGGTACTCTGAAGAAAGCCTGCTGGGAAAGTTCCCCATGGCCTTAATTGAAATTGGTGGATCCCAGTTGAATTTCCCACCACTGTAAACATCCACATAGTGCCTTGAACATGTCCATTGTGTATTGCATTTTTCCAGTTATTATCTAAGCAAGTTTGCACTTGTTCGAGGTTTTGGGAGGTGGTGCCGCTCAGACACTTCTGGGTGCCCTCTCAAACTCGTGGGTCCTCCTGTTTCTACCCTTCTTGCTCTCCTGCATGTGCTTCCATTTGTTGCTGCTCCCTTGAGGGTGCCCTGGCCTCTGCCGGCGCTGCTTTCGGTCCCTTTTCCACACTTGTTCACAGAACTCGTCCATCGTGTTCAGGTTGGGGTGGTTGATGAGCTGCATGAAGTCTCTGTACCAGACCTTCTGGCTGGGGGTCAGGCTGCTCGACATTTCTTTGGTCTTAGAGCCATCGCCGTCGTCATCTCTATGAAGAAGTTCTTCCAAATGTTCCGTGTCGATGACTTCCAGGGTCACCTTCAGAAGAGTTTGCATGAATCCGTGCTCCACGGCATGACACAGGTAGTTGCCCGAGTCCTTCTTTTGCAGACTGCGAAGCAGGAGCCCTTGTTCTGTCCTGATGATGTGGTCACCCACTCTGATCTAGCAGGGAAAGACAGAGGAAAGCATGAAGATTTCAGAGAAATGCAACGTCTGCCACTCTGTTTGGAAAAACTTGGATATTTGTTGAGGTGGGTTTTAGAAACTAACATTTTTTTATGTTAAAACGAAAAAAAAAGTCTGTCTTGGGGAAAAAGCTATAGTGTCTACCAATCGTTTTTCAGATCCCTTTGAAAATTTCTACAATACCACTGTTTTTCCCCCCATGGGACTTTCCAGGCTGTCTGTTTTTTTTTTTTAATTGATTTTTATTGACCTCTACATTTTTCTCTGCTCCCCTCCCTGTTTTTATAGGCTACCTTTTGTTATAAACAATACTCAGGATAACTGGACAAAAGAAAAAATATACATTTAAAATTTGAAAGCACATATATAAATATGATACAAAGACACTATTAGATAAATATAGAACTGGGAACTACAGGAATAAAAACCCAGAAAACAAAATATTAAAAGGACTTCATAATATGATTTGTTAAGATCAGAATAAAATATCAGTATTTAAGCAAACAGAAGAAAACATGCGTTTTAGGGTTAGTAAATTCTTTGTCAGTTGGAAAGTTCTGGGTGCAACACGATCTGAGGGTCCACTCCGGGATACATCTAGCCTCTCTTTGACTTTGAATCGCCTTCACAATAGAAATCCCCAAGGAAAGCATACACAGAACCTCCTGGAAATTGGAAGCAAACAGGATCATCAAGCAAAAGTTGGAAGCCAGGGGCGGGGATAGAGGTGGGAGAAATTTCATCCGATGAATGGAGATAGAGACAGAGACCCACATTCACATCAGAGCAATGGATTGAGCCCCCAAGGTGCAGGTGAAGAGCAGAAGGTGGGAGAAG